>JASDQU010011572.1:285117-306592 GCA_032191745.1 Picea mariana | reverse complement strand
TATTAGGTACCTAGTCATAACATTGCTCTTAATGGGGGGGAGATTCACTTCTATCAGGAGGATATGATCTTGGATATGATAGGGTATATTTCCTTTAATTTTGAGATTATAAGTCATAAAACACCTTTGGGTTTACTCTATATTTCTCCACAATTCTCTAGAGATGTTGCAGCCCCAAAATTCATAACCACACACGATAATATGAGTGAAGATAGTCTCAAAGAAGAGTTTTTTCTTATCCCATAGTCAAAGTTCCATTGATTTACAACTATTTTCATGTCCATAATAAGCTTTCCACCCTCCATTTATCCTTTTCTCAATGCTATAGGTCTAGTTAATCTTGTGATTAAGATCGATTATGAGATATTTGTATGAATTCACTTCCTCTAAAGTATTTTTGTAATAGATGAAACTAACTCGTAAGTGATCTTTTCAGATTTAACTATCATAACCTTCGTTTTGTTAGTGTTAATAGTCATACATGTAGATTTTAACCTTGTACAATTATTTACTGCAAACAAATTTTCAATAAAAGAACAAAAAATATACAATGGAAAATATACACATTACACAAAGATTTTTCCCCTGGAAACCCAAACAGGAAAACCAACACATTCTATATTCATTCATATCATACATTGTTTCCAATACAATATACACATAGGATCCCGTAGCATCCAAAACCCTAATCCAATAACCCAAATTAGTCAACAACCATAATTCCTTAACCGGAAATAGAAAACCATTGACGAAAACCATGTGCAAAAAAAAGCCCAAAAATGGACGCAAAAAAAACCCCAATTTTTTTTTAATCATGCAAAGAATATAACACATACCCAACAATACACATACCAAAGCAAAAATACTTGACAATTTTTAGTTGCTTGTCAACACCATAGGGATTCTTCGCTATAAGAACAATATCATGAGCGTAAAGAAGAATACTAATGACTATACCAGCTAGAGTTAGGTTGAAACAACCTACTTATTCCAAACAAATTTCTGATTTGTAGATGTATATGCTGAAAGGGGAAAGGGGTAGGGGACAACCTTTCTTAACTCCTATATTACAATTAATTTATTCCGACCAGCCCTTAATGTGTCTAAACTTCTCAATAAAATTTTCATACAATGTTATCATAGTAGCTCTCAACTCAAAAGGAACTTTTAGCTCCTCTAATCTATTTAAAAGGTTAGTTTTGAGCACTATGTCAAAAGTTTTTCTCAAGTCGATGAAACAACATAGAATAGTGGTTTTTTTATTGTGACACTCCTTCACAATGATCCTAAGTGTGACAAAGTGGTCCATAGTTGAATAACAACTCCTAAACTCATCTCAACTTTTAGCTCTTTTTCTATGTCTTTCTAGCCAATGTATGTTGATCTTCTTTTTTCAAAATAATTCCATATAGTTTGGCTAAAAAGAGACTAATCAAAACTATCATATAATTAAAAGTATTGTTTTTATCCACACTATAAAATACAATGTGGTAAAATATTACCATATCAACTAAATAACATTGAGTAATTATGATTAGGACACATTGAGCACTACAAATTTATGATTGACATTAATAATGACAATTAACTAGGAAAATGTAAAAGATTCAAGACTCAATTGAGGTAGAGGTAAAAAGGAAAACACTAGTAGTCATGGGAAATACCCCATCATAATACATTGAAAATGGATTCTTTGTAAATTAAGAAAGATTTATTCTTTAAAACCAATTCACTAACACTCATACCTTTTATATATGCAATTATTATTATTCATAGGTTAAAAAAATATTAAATAAATACGATTATTATTAAATTAATTATTTTTTATTTTATTTAAAAAAACATTTTATTATTTATATGTATGGTAAGTTAAACAAAACATTAAATGAATATGAGAAGATCAGACATCGGTATGGTTCAACGAACAACAGAACAGAAGGAATCAATTTCGGGTTCCTACCATAGCTATGAACGAAAGCCAAGGAAAAGAGACAGTCAAACATACAAAGGAGCGGAGAACATACAGTCAAAGATACAAAGGAGCGTCCATGATGTCTGACAAGTATCATTATTATGAAAATTATGTATGTCTAAGATATCAGAGCGGAGCAATCAGGGCGAGACAAGAGGAGCAGCCATGCGGTTACTAAACCCATGCGCTTACTCACTAGAATTTAAGGGAAGTACCTACCTTGGTCGGGCCTACCACGTCTACTCTCTATCAACTACAAGATGGGCTCATTACAAGGAGATTCTCTCGTGGTCCATTCTACTAGCAATTCTACTATCCAAATCTATCCATTCTATTATAAAATTAATTAATTAATTTTTATTTAAAAAAAAACATTTTATTATTCATATATATTGTAAGTTAAACAAAACATTAAATAAATATGATTATTATAAAAATAATTAATTATTTTTTTATTAGAAAAACATTCTTTTGCAATTATTATTGTTGATATTTATTGTTGATATGTATTATAAGTTAAACAAAATATTAAATAAATATGATTATTATAATATCAATTAATTATTCTTTTCTTAAAAAATATTTTTATAGTAATTTTATTTTTATAAAAATCAAAATAAAATATTGAAATTCTAAAGTAATTTAAATTCATTATATTTTAAATTCACAAAAATATAATATCCATAAATTTGTTATAATAATAATATTAATAATCTATCATAATACATTGAAAATAGATTCTTTGAAATATTTATTCCTTAAAAGCAATTCACTAACACTCATACTTTATATATGCAATTATTATTATTATTATTCATATATATTGTACGTTATAAAATATTAAATAAATACAATTATTATAAAATTAATTAATTATTTTTTTATTTAAAAAAAACATTTTATTATTCATATGTATTGTAAGTTAAACAAAACATTAAATAAATATGATTATTATAAAATTAATTAATTATTTTTTATTTTAAAATTTTTTTTTATTATTCATATATATTGTAAGTTAAACAAAACATTAAATAAATATGATTATTATAAAATTAATCAATTGTTTTTTATTAGAAAAACATTTTTTTGCAATTATTATTGTTGATATGTATTATAGGTTAAACAAAATATTAAATAAATATGATTATTATAATATCAATTAATTATTCCTTTCTTAAAAAACATTTTTTAATATTTTTATTTTTATAAAAATCAAAATAAAATACTGAAATTCTAAAGTAATTTAAATCCATTATATTTTAAATTCATAAAAATATTAGTTAGTAGTAAATAAATTTATTATAATAATTATAATAATTTTTTTTTTTTTTTATCTAATAAATTGATCGGTAAAGTCTATAGAAATATATATATCTTACTTTTAAATTTGAACATATAACCTCTTGAAAAGAAACACGAGTTTTTAACCATTAAACCTACTCAAATTATATTAAATTCTTATAAACGATATAACAAATTTTAATCAATAAAATAAAAATAAAAAATAAAAAATTTACCACAATAAAAAAACATATTACACTTTAATTTAGTGTTGAGACAAGATGAATATTTTGTTCTCTTCCAAACCAAGTTATATCATAAATCTTTACCAATCTTTACCAATGTATCATAGGAACCATGTAAATGAACTTGAAATTACCATTCACTTAATATACATAACTTCAATCATAATTTTAGAGATACCCATATTGCAACAAGGGAGGTCATGTGCACGCCATGTGGTGGTTAGTCTTTGCTTTTTTTAATGTGAAACCAAAAAACTATAATAAATATAAAGATTAATAATAAATTTACGGATTATGTTGTTCTTCTATTATAAAAATTTCTTTAAAACTTTTGAGTGTATTGAAAGAAGTGGTTTTCTTGCAGAGAAGTCATCATTTAAGTGAAATTTCCAATTCAATGTAGATGTAAACTTATATTTTTCAAACATTTTGAGTTTGTTTTGCTACTCAATTTTAAGAGATACAATATACATTATTCTTTGTAAAAGATTACGATGGCTTGGTACATTGTAAAATTCCTTTATATGTGGAAGTTATGTACATTAAAAGTAATTTCAGTGGTGTTTTTTTGAGTATTTCTTATATGAAATGTTTGTTAATGTTGGAAAAGAATATTTAATATATTGTTTTTCATAATGTATGTTTTTTTTTTAACGTATGTTTTAGTTTGTATGATGGATTTATATTTTCTTCAAAGTTATATTTTGGTATGTAATCCTCATTTTGAGTTAGTGTTGCCAAGATAGTTTTCATGCTATCAATATGTTCAAGAGAACTTCAACCAAAAGCTTTCCATTGTGTTAGTCATTTTTGCAGTATCAACTATTCTTCAGTCAATCATAAATCATTCTATTCTTTGATCTACTTCAAATCCTTGTACATATTTCTTGTTATTAATGGGGATACATTAAGGCCCTCCTACGATGGATCACTTCTTATCGACATCAACACATTATCTAGGAAGATGGTTTAGAATTTTTTTCAGTACCTTGGAACTTGCATGCCTCAATGACAAGTTTCCTCGCCTTTGACGACATGTTTTCATCAATGACCTTTGATCGAATGATTCTATAGGTGTTCGACTTCATATCATCTATTCACACTCAACAGAATGTACTTATGTACCTTGAGGGCCATCGTCATCAATGGGTGTTCCTTTCGCATCTATTAACAGTTTTCATCATTGAATGGTAATCAAATGGTTTATGTACCATGTTCGATTTCGATACCTATGTTCACATGGTTAGATTCGTACTATGGGACAATGAAAATGAAGACCTTGGATCCTTACTGATAGATCTAGGTTGCGATGGAGTATTCTAAGAATGTATTGTTACATATATCCGCAGTGTATGTCTCATGGCTATGTTCAAATTTGAGTCATTATGACATAGATCCACAATGTATTTTTGGTGGCTATGTTCAAATTTGAGATATTGTGGCATGGATCCACAATGTAATTTAGTGGCCATGACCTATATTACTTGACATGGATCTTTGTATGTAAGCTCTTATGCTTTGAATCATTTATATTCTGAGTATGGGAATGCCTACCTCAATGATGATACTATAATTCCTTGTTTGTTCTTGACAAGTCTCCAACCGATAAGTTATGTGTTTCAATACCCACACAACAAAGTAGTTCAGCTCTCACCCCTTTCTAGATTTATACTTTGGGGGGCATTCTGTTACACAATATTTTGTCGCAACTGACGATATTCACTTATCCTCAATCATCCAAAGCATAAAATCCTTGAAGAACCTTTCGTTGGAAGAGGGAAAACATTGAATAGGGTCATTAAAACCCTCTTTCAAGAGAGTGTTGCATATTGCACCATTGCAGCATGTGACACCCTTAATTGTTGCATGTTTCACCACTGTAGGGTGCGACATTGTCTCATTTTTCTCCATTGTAGGGTGCGACACTGTCTAAAAGAGGAGAAAGAAATGAAATTCGCAAAGTTTATAGAAGTGAAGCTTTGGATATGAGGTGTCCTCTGATCGATTTGGATCTCACCCATACTCCTGATTTGGTGAGATCCTAACCTCTCATCCTAACCTCCTTTTAATTCTATAAAAGGGAACTTCTCTCATAAGGAAAGGTTAATAGTTAATGGGGAATAATTGTTGATAGCTTTTTTTCTTTGTGATTAAGAAGATTGCTAGACTTCCTTGGCTTTGATGGATTTAGTCTTAACTAAAGGATCCAATTGATGGTGATGGATTTCATGGATGCATTGTGAGTATTGGAGTAGTGAACTTATTGAAAGGAGCTTCAGAACATCAAGGATTTGGTTGTAATCTCCTTTAATTATTGTTAATACAACAATATAATTTCTTTCCCACAAAGCTTTCTTATGTTTGACTATATTTGTTGTATTTCACCTTGATCATTTGCACAGGTTTCATCAAAATATGCTATTGTTTCTTTCACTCTTGTTGGATAGTGTCTTCTTGTAGGTTACCATTCACAAGTCTCAAGATGGAGCTGGAAACTGCGACTAGTGAGGTAAACGTCGATTAAAAGGTGTGAGCTCTTGCTAGCTAGATTTTTTAATTACATAAAACTAGGGAAAGTTATATGTTCTGTCATGTTTTTTTCTAGTCTTGGTTTCTAAGTCTATGGAGATCAGTCTGTGTCTGCATAAACCAATTTTTCCAATAACAAAATTGGAAACTCCACTAGGGACAAAATTGGACTAACAGATGAAGACATGGACAAAATTGGATATCGACTAAGGAATTCCATGGAGGAATTCGTCAAAGAGACCACAAAGAAATATGAAGAACTACAAATGAAGGTGTAGGACCAATGTTTGAGGTTACAACAGTTATTGGAAACATTCAAATTAGCACCTACGTAAGGATCTGGAAAAACCCAAGAAGGCATAACAGAGGAAACATGGATTGCGGTAAGAGCACATATGACAACAGAGCGCAGAGTGATAAATATCCCAGTAGAGGTAGTTGTGTTATCGAACCCCAAAGTACAGGAGAATTTCTAAGAACTAAGTCACATGGACCTAGTCGTGTCACATATACCGATGGAATTATTACAGGATTTGCACACAGGGATCACGTAGGAACTACATCCTTGAGTACACACCATGTCCAGTGAAATGGATAAGGAAGAAGCCAAGAACACAAAGCTACATAAGCAATGTGTCATTGTAGTACAAGAGAAGTGCGCAGTATAACAACAAGTGGAACTCGTGGTCAAAGAGAAGAGTGAGGCTGAAGTAAAGGTGAAGAAAGTCTTGAAAGAGAAAGGAGAGGCAAAAGAAAAGTTCAACAAATATTTGAAGGAAAAGGACGAAGTCGATTGATTGGCAGAGAAAATCCAAGCAATAGTCCAAAGCATATACAAAGAAGTCCCAAAAGTACCACTGGTAGTAGAGGCCACAGTATAAGAGAAGGTATCCAAGATAAGCGTAGTTATAAAGGGACTTTGAAACAAGATCATCGATTTGGAACTACGTGCATTTCCACGGACACCAACAGAAGAAAAGGAACAAAGGGAAATGAAAACTCAGATATTAGTGGAAAAGATCAAAATCTTGGAACAATAATGCATAATGATGTGTGATGAAGGCACACGCATTTGGACAAATCTTACTAAAAATCCAAAGCTACAAGCACTGGATAGAAAATAAGGACTACGTAGGAACAAGCACATCAGGCCAATGAGCATGTCAATACTCTACCATCAGCAAAATGAATGACAACCATCCTGGCTAACAGGAAAGTATACAGTGCAGTGGAAGAGATGGAGGGAGAATAGAGGAAGATCACACAGATATTACAACCACTACAGGATGAGGCCCTTGGGGTACTAGAAGGAAGTCTAGTGTCGTGTGAATCACTATGACACTAGAGGTGTAAGACACCAAGGTAAAAAGTACTATTTTGATAGCGCAGAAAATAGAGTAAATCTTGAACAGGGAATTAGAACTCATAGCAGTAGTACAGAAAATGAAGGACACCCTCTAGAAATTTATTGAGGCATGGAGGAGCGTGACACAAAAAGTCTAAGTGGCTTGGGATGATCCACAAGTGAGTGTTGGGGGCCTATTGGGAAGGAATTTTTGGGGATGGAACAACGAGAAGAGGCAAAGTATAGGGAAAAGGCGTAGGACTACTGAATATATAAAAATACAAAGAAGCTAAAGAATATCAAGAAGATCAATAAATAAGAGAGAGGAAAGAGGAGAAGATGGGGGACAAGAAAGAACAACTAGAACAAAATTTGGGAAAACCAGCTGAGCATGAGTTGCATCCAGCTGAGAATGAGTTTTTGTGAGATGAGCATGAGTGGTAGCCAACTCATTATGAGATGTCAAAAGTCCCTTATCACAATGTATAAACATGAAAAATATCGACGAGGTTGAGAGAGAAAGAGAGTTTTAGAGAGTACAACATTGTAAAGAAACAACAAATGTGAAGAATATTGTATACTAAGCATCCATTGTAGCGTAGAGCGCAAGAAAGATACTCAAATATAATAAAGAATCCAATATTTTGTGGACATAGCCCGGAGTGGGGTGAACCATTGTAACCCTGTGTAAAATTGGATGTTAATTCATGTCTATAATGTGAATGTATGTTTATCTTTAAATTTGTTTGTATGTTTATATTTAATGTTGATGTTGATATAGTAGTGCACAGTACCCATGAATGTATGTTTAACTACCAAATAACATAACTATGGATATATGTGCATATATAACTAAGTAACGAGTTCAAGGTAGCAAGGGTTTAGTGTACGAGAGGATCTTCTAGATATGACAGAGTGGAGCTCCAATCTTTCCCTCACCACTGCAAAATCTTGGTTCCTGCATTTCCCATACAAATACCTCGAGTGTGACTTCACCTTCTTGTAGGTGATACCGAAAGGGATGGTGTTTGTATGGTTTTGTTGGACTAAGTAAGTTGAACCTAGGGTATTGAACCTACTTGTGGGCACGCCAACATGTATACTTCTAGAATAAGTCTACTTTCATTAATAATAATTTCATCATATCATAAGTATGAATTATTCTTTCACCAATTACTATTGGACCTCAATTCAACTCAATCCCATCAACACATTGTTCTAGTCGATTCAATTGTTCAGAAATCGACTCCCCAAGTCTAAATAACATTGACCTCCCAACCGTCTTCCTTGAGAAATTGACAAACACAAACTCTCTCCATTGTTCCAATTTATAAATCTCTGAATAAATCCACGATGGGTCTAAATCACATACCCATTTATGAAGGAGACGAAGATACCAAATGAAATTGGTTTTCTTTTTAGAAATTCTGGGATGCAACTGATGTCACAGATGAAGACAAATAGATGGAACAATTTGGCACAACCCTATGAGATAAAGCACTCACCTAGTTCATGAATTTTACAAAATACCAAATACAATCGGAAAAAAAAATTAAGAACAACTTCCTCACATTATTTAATACTCAAGATGCCAGGGATCTGACTGCACAAAAACTTAAGGAAATAAAAAAAAAGTCTAGGATAAACAACACATGAGTACAACAAAATATTTAAATATCTCTTTAGCCAAATTCCACATATTATTAATGAAAATATCCTAGTTCAATGGTAAGTCACATGATTACTATAGAAAATCAAAGGACCATTAAAAATGTATGACATCCAAACATGTGAAGAATCCTTAAAAAATTATCAACGTATAGAAACAAATGATAATAGACCATCAGCTTCATCAACAGTGGAAAGAAGATTGGAAGAAAAGTTGGAAAATTTTCAACAATTGTTAAAATACATGGACATTAGATAAGAAAAAATCTAGTGCACCCTTTGTTCTAAAGAAGGGAATAAAAAATACTACTGCAAATTTAATGATGCACTAGAAAGTGATACCAAAATTTGTCGAGTCTAAATCAAAACTTATTGTGACATTTTTCAATCTATGACAAATCACAGTACTAGAGATGTCATTACCAGTTGATGGGTCTATCCTCCTATCCCATGTTGACGAGACCTAATCTCCATGGGCCTCATGACCCAAGTAAGTAGGTAGGTCATTTTTCTTTCTTGCATTTTCATTTGGTGTGATCATCCTACTATTGTTACATTTGTTTCATTATTTTCTTTACATATTTATTTATTTTCATCTATGCATAGTTGTTATGGTACATTTTCTTAAATCATATTACATGTTATGTTAGAAGTTTTTGAAAAATGCCAAATTTTATTTTTAAGGAATAGTTGTTAGTTTTGTATTTTTATATTTTGATTATATGAATAAAGGGTGAGCAAGCCACCCCTAGATGCTCTAATATTTTGCTTGAATATGTGTAGGAATAGGTCTTACCAGGAGATGTTAAGGTTCTCATGTACTCTACGATGAGCACATGTCCCCATGTAGGAGTGATATGTTACCCCCCCACCCCTTTAGATAGGGGTAACTAAGGAGATGATGTCTAGAGGCTCACAAGTTGAATACATGGAGTGTCAAGAGATAAATAAGCAGACAAAGCCTCTCCTCACACAACACATAAACAACACCAATTTCCAGCACAACAGCTTGGCCCATAGAGGATAGCCCATATTTATTCATGAGGTAACAAGTATGGTCTCATGGTAAGTGTCATTTTAATAATTGAAGCATTTTATCATGTTGTAAAGAGTCCTTTCTTGATTATAAAGTCGTTTTCTCAAAAATTATACATTTTTCCTTATTTCACCTTGGTGGTTTACATGGTTTCCCAATAAGTGGGTCACCCCCAGGAAAAGCTATGCTATTAGGGAGTCTCCTTGAAGGGTTATCATATCATTCCCACACATACTTATCACTTTCCACACCTCTTCCCTTTTGTTTCCTCATCTTTTGGGTTTGTGGTCGTATCGACCCCATGAAGGGCTTGTACCTCATTTAATGGGAATAAGGGGCCAAAGGCCAAGAGGTGTTGTAGCTGGAAAAAGATAAAACCCATAAATTATCCTCTATATGCTCTCCCTAAGGCCCCAAGAGAAATAAAACACTTCTCCATAAAAATCAAGGACCTTTACAAAAGGAAAACACATAAGAAATAAATGTCCCTCTTGTTCGGGGAATGCATTTTGTGGTGTCTTTTACTTTCCTTGCATATGGCACTCATTGTGTTCCTAAATTCAAGTGGAATTGCAGTACTCTTTACTTTCCATGACACATATCACTCAATGTTTTGGACCATAATGAATTAACGACAACAAAGGGCTTTAAAAAATGTTGCATTGCAAATGAGGATCCAACACACCCTCTACAAAGGCACCCATAAATGAGACAATATGAGCCCTTGTATGTCAAGAAACACCATTCCCAAAAGTCATACCCCAATCTACCTCATACTCTTTTACATGACTTAGAGAGGGTCTTCTTGGGAAACACTCTACTTGGGGATTGATCTACCGAATAGGGCACCATGACCACCCTCCCATACTTAAAGTTGGCAAATTTTATAAGGTCTTTGAGAATTTGTTTAGTTTGAAAAGGGGGGATTTAATGCACATGTTCAAGTGGTGATTTTATTAAATATGGCTTACTTGGCATGATGCATGTGACTTGAGGACCCTTGGAGGGAATACTTGTTTATCTTTGCAATACCTTTCCAGGTGAAGAGCCATTCCATGGAGGAATTATGTCACTTTGACCTTCATGGGGGGTTGATGACCCCAAGGATGGATGCCATACCCCATAGGATGGGCATAGGAAGTCGAATCCCTTGTGAACATGAGGTGATGAACGTTTCCTTTGGAGGAACCTTCACAACACTAGAGGAATACATTGTATCCCTTGGCACTTGGACGATGGCCTTTGGAGGCCTAGAATATAACTTTCTATGCCTTGACGTCATGTGGAGGCAAGGGTTTTGGTGGGATTGATGGTTCCGGGTATGGTATGATATGGTTTGAAGGAAGAATATGCATTATGATGAAACTCTAGCACATGTGATATGGACACATGGCCTTTGAAGGCCCAACAAATTTCATATTGAGGCTCAATGTCTAACTTAGAGGATCAATGTCACCCTTCTAGGGCATGGCGCCACCCCTTGGATGGTTTTACTTTATGTAATTTTAGTTTTTCAAATTGTAAAGGAAAATGAAGGGAGTCTAGCCTATTTTAATTTGTTTTTGACTTTCTTATGTGGACAAAATTGGTTTAGATGACCTCATATAAATATACGTCATCTCACTTTTATTTTAGACATAACTCACTTGATAATTACATAACTCTTGGATGAAATTTTCACCCTGCTTGGGTAATTCTCTCTATCTTGTTTCTTGTGCTATTAGATGATTTACTTGTCTATTGGTGGAAGGAAGGATAGTGACTTCTCTTGCATTCTTGTTCTTGGCAATTGTGGTGGAATATCTTGATAAGTAAGGGGTTTTGATGCTATCTCTCAATCGAATAGGCAAGGAATTTTTGCAATTGTATGTGTTTCTTCTTGATTTCAAGGTTGTTTTTTCAAACCCTTGGAAGAGAATAAAGGCATAAAACCTCCATCAAGGATCTCTCTTTTATTTTCATTGAAAAAGATTTCAAAGGGTTGCTACAAGCAGTAAAAAGGCTTAGACCCTTGTAGTTTAACCTTGCTAAGGTTTGTTTACTATAGGAAGTAAAAATTCTTACACCCCTAGAGGAGTAATAAACCCTAGTTCATAAGCAAGATACTCCATAACCCAATAGATAAGGCACTAATATGTTTCACTGGAGATTGAATATTGTGCATTGATAAACATTATTTCAAGGAGATTGAATTGTTCATGTTTGGAATTTAATTTTACATAATTTAAGGTATATTGTGCCCTAATGGGTACCTTTCAAATTCTTCCTTTCTCCCATTGCAATCCCCCTAGGGTCACCTCGAAGACTCCCTTGTGTTGGACTTATCCTACACTAAAACGAGGGGGACATCTATTGATTTGAAAGTGATAGGTGTTCTAAGTTGTGTCACACACTTGGTGTTTGGGTTTTGATTTTCCCAAACTACAATCTATGTGATAACATGACCATGTGTGGTGTGCAAGTAGAGATATCAACAATGTTAACCCAAGAATCTTGAGAAAATTGCAAAGTTACAGGACTCGAACTTACAACCTTGAGACCTCTGGATCTGATTTTGTGATTCTAGATTTCTTTAGTTTTATGCTTGGTAAAGCTACAAGATTTGTTTTAATTATAGAATGTCATAAATGATTATAGACTCTATGTTTAACTCGACTCTTGGAAGTGATTTACTAAGAAATATGCATTTTTAATTCATTAGATATCTTAGCATAGTTAGCTTCTTGATCCTGCATATATTTTTCTAGCATCTCACAAGTTTATGAACATCTCGGATTGATAACTTAATGTTCATCAATTTAAGAAATCAAATTGACTGAAAATGGGTTTATCAGAGTTCCTCCCGACCGACAATATTTTTAAAACATAGGTCATGAATTTAAAGAATTCCTCTCATAAATGGAGGGTATAAAAAGTAGTCCAACAAGCAAATTTTTGAAGAGTTAGAAAGGAAAATGGACACCGATTTTCCAATCCCGTCGAAAGTCTTGGAAGTATATCTAGATCTCACAATGACCATCACAGATAAAGAACAAGAATATGGAAAGGAGAAAAAACTATATACCATAACTTTTGTTGACAACCTTGATAGTGAATAGGGGTCCCATGTGAAGAGAACTCTAGAAATCTAGTCAGAAGAAAACAACGACATCAACAAAGGAATTTTTTTTTATCAATTTGACTGCACAACCACTCAATGTTGACTGGTAAGGAATTTTTAAAAATGACCAGTCATTCAACTTTGATGAACCAACCATTAAACAAAATTTTTGATAAGATTGTTGCAAACATATTCCAACAGGTCAAGGAAAAGTGAAAATCCACCCAACGAGAGGCAACCAAAACTCGTAAAATAATGAATTCAAGTATCATGTTGACATATAAAGAGGCGATGAATCAAATTAAAGAAAATCATGCTAAAGCCACAACATCCAAGGAACCCATAGAAAAACATGTGGAAACAAGGAGGAAAAATAGAAAAGACTAGAGGATCAACAAGAGGTACGTATTGGTCGAACTAACCCTATTGGAGGTAGTTGAACAAAATTGACCCACATAATGCTTCGCCCCATAATTTTTCAAGAAAATAAGAGAACAGAGTATTTTGTAATTGTCTTTATAAAATAATACTAACTAGTCAAGCCAGCTCCAATTGTAGAAGAGAGAGGGATAGTTGGAAACCCTCTATCCCAACAACACAGAAAGAGGAAGGATCATATTGAAGTCTCTTCTGAAGAGATAGTATCGGATCAAGTATATGAAGTGAAGGATGAGAACACAAAAAAATGATGGATCTCCCTGACTCAAAATAAACTGGGCGATCAGATCAGGCCAACGAAGAAGGATAGTTGTACTTAGTTCATCTAGTCGAGCCGAATCATCCAAACAAGTAAAATCATTCAAGATATTTGAATCACCCAGCTGAATTGAATCATACATATAGTGCAGAGAAACAACAATCGAGCCACCCCAAGGAATCAACTCACAATGATAAAGGAGAACAAGAGAAACAAAACATGGAGGGACAAGGAGACTATCAACACTAGGATTTTAGAGAAGAACCATCTATTAGGGTAGTTGGTCGACAATACAGATCCAATACAACTAATGTCAACTGATCTAGTTGTCCCCAAGCATATCGAACAAGGAGAGATAGAAGAACAAAAAAAAAGAACTGACAAGGAGCATCAAGAAGGATCATGCCCCAGTTATAAATTGAACATTCAAATGTGAAGGATAATAATGAAACCAATAAAGACAAAGAGCCAATGGATGGGTTGAATTCCCTCCCACAACAATCACCCATGAATCAAACACCTCCACAAGATCACGAGAAGAACTAGGAAAAATATTAGGAGAAGGTTATCGAGGAAGACACTAAGAAAGACATTGAAAAGGATGCTAAGAAATATTGAGAGAAGAGCCCCAAAAAATATAAGGAGGACTATGATAAAAATCATGAGAAGGATTTAGAGAAATCTAATGATTCACAACAACAACAATTAAATTCAAAAGGGAAGAACAAAAATAATAAGAAGAAAAAAAACCACCAAAAGGAAACTACATCGATTGTCACAACATTCACAACTTCCAGGCTCATCGGAATACCTAACCCCATGATTGAAATGGTATTCGACCCCTCTGTGGCATCTAACTGTCAAATTTTTTATTTGAACAATGAAGTAGCAAAGGAGTTGGTTATTATATGGAAACATACAATGAAAGACGAACATAGGTTAATGGAAAGAAAAGATAAAGGATAGGAAACATTGCAAAGTTGCATCAACTTGGTCAAGGATACATCAAATTGGAGCCACCAACCAAGGAATTCGACCAACTTGAGTCATTCAAGATACTTGTCGAGATAGTATTCAAGTCAAACCTCCAAGGACAACATGAAAGCAATTGAATAAAGGAGGTGAACAAGAAAATGAAATGAGAACATAACCAAATGATTGGATTAAACAAACAATTGATGATCGATCAAACTGCAATCATCCTCTAATAACAATATAGAAAGTTCAAGGAAGTCAGGGAAAATTTAGATGGGTTGATTGATCAAGCAACTACATTAAACACCGTACGGAGCAACTGAATGACTTGTTTTACCTCCACATTCAAAAAAATTAAATCCCAAAAACATTTGTTGGATTACTTGACAAAGAAGAAGAAGATGACACTCGACAAAAGGATGAGGAAATTGATCACCACACAAATTTCCAACGAAAAGGAACTGGAAGTGCATCTTTCACAGCAGGAATGAGAATGGTTCAAAGAAGGGAAAAAATCACAGATAAAAATAAAAAACATTGTGGAGCACCTTGACTAGATTATAAAAAAGATACAACATGATAAAGATAACTTCATCCCTAAGTCAACCATAGTACAAAAAAATCCCATTACAAATAAGATGGATTACTTGGCTCATGTGAAAACACTTGGAGTCAAGGCACACTATTCAATTGATGAATGAAACATTTTTCCCAATATTTACATTGTTTGTCTCCACATATATATCAGACTACCTTTGAAAATACACCACAAAATATAACACAACAATATTGATTGGGTCCAGCCTCCCCCTATAGACATAGATTTAAAAAATTTAGTCCAAGCATATTTGATTCAAAATTTCCAACTACAAGACACCACTTAACGACCCTAGAAGATGAAGTCGAGGGAACAAATGCATCATAATTAGAAGAAAGGTGTCACAACACTAGACCTATAATTGCACCTATAATGGTGGCCTGAAATGATCCCACAAGAGCCATTCGACCAATCATAATACATGTGGGAGAAAACACACCCCGTAGGATCAATAACACATGACTCGACTACCAAAGTCTAAAATATGGGAGAAAAACTCAATTTTGGCACCATTTATAATTATTTTTTGAAGTGTATATTAATTTTGTTGCATTAAAGTTTCTTCTATCTCTGTATAAATATAAATGTAAGATAATTAGGTGTGTGGGAGATTTTGAAGGACCAGTCGATCCCATCTACTAGATTTCCAACCCAGTTGGAACAATCAACCAATTTTTTTAAGGACGGGTTGAGTTGGTTGGCTTCACAACAAGATAGGTCTATCACATGAATGATAACCATACCAGGAAGTACACCACTATGATCGATGACATCATTTTATCCATTAACATTTGCCCCATATTCATGCGAAAACTGTTATAAAAGGAACCTGAGGGAGGACACAAGAACCAAGATGGAAGAAAAGAGTGCTTGCATGCAAATTGATTAGAGTTAAGAATCACGAAACTCGATCCCTATGCATAGATATTTCCTCCGGGAGTGACCAATTTCTCACAGTGGTATGAAGACATTCCATCATTTTCACAAAAGAGAGAAGGCACACTCTCCATCATTAGTGATATGCCACAACATTGACAGGATATTACACAGTTCAACCTAAGGCACTTTTGCACCAACTAGACATCAACCAACTCCAACACATAGTAAAGAATTGGGAGTCATAGTTGTTGGCAATCTTTTTCAACAAGGGACTTGGGCCAAGAGGAATGATTGAGTCATTCTTCCAACCAGCCAATCACCACAACAACAAAAAAATATGCGACGAGAGTGGTGATAGAGCCAATTTTGCATCCAAAGTCGCCCAGTCTCGGAGTACGTAATTCGAGCTGACTGATCCATCTTGAAGGATCTAGACTAAATGAGCTTGGCCTTTAAGTGTATACTTCTTCATAATTTCACAAAATGTTATCTTACTTATCTAAAATTGTCTCAAGGATGATCTATAATCATCTAGTAGCATCAACAATGGAAAGAACAAAAGATCCAACAAAGTCAATGGTCGAACTAATTCCCTTTCTTATACAAAAAACTATAATCTCTTTCTTTAAAATTTTTGTAAATGTAATAGTCACAATATCCCCTTTGCTTAGGGAGATCAAAAAATTTATGTGGGGAGAGATTTTCTAGGGTCTAGTCGACCAAGTCGGATATGTAAGTTAGTTGACTGTCTAGTCAAGCATGTAGTTTAGTCAACTTCCCAGTTGGGTCGACCAACTGAGGCAGTTAGGAAGTTGTAAATTTCCTATAACTAAATGCACAAGTATATGTGTGTGTGTGTGTGTGTGTGTGTGTGTGTGGCTATGTAATAGAGAAAATAAGTCTATTGTTGTACACAATAAAGTGCATATCAATTGTTCTCCTACTACTTTGTGTATTCTTCCTTTTATGTCTATGTGTGTGCGTGTATAGTAGTGTGTTTTGTTTATTCCTCTGTGTGATGAAATACTAGTAAATTATGCATACCTCCCCCTATATTACAACACTATTTCTTAGCCCATCCAACATGTAGGTTATTTTACAACATAAGATCATGCATAACTATAAAACTATAGATATGTTATTGTCATGTTACTCATCAATGGACAATGTAAACCGACAATTTATTTATCATGTGCATAGTACCTTTTGATTCAGTACAACATAACATTCAAACTAGCATCTATGTACCAAAATATTTCATTTAACACTTGCATGCTAGAAGTAAATCACACAACATTCATCATTTTTTATTTTTTTTGTAAATAAAAAATAGGTAATTCCTATTAATGAGATGTCACTGTAAAAAATTGATACATGTCACTAACCTGCCACTTGTTTTTGCCAGACTAGTGGAAACTGGAACAGGTGGTCCCTTATTATGATTTCATCCAAAAAAGGGAATCTGACACTTTCCCTACCAATTGGAAACTACAGCAGGTGGCGGATGGTAGTGCTGACAGAATTGCCTGTGTAAGCTTAGCATACTAATAAATTCTGAAAATTAAAACTAGGCAAGAAATGAGCAGAGTACCAGACCAAGTTGACAAGAAAAAAAGAACCATCATTGTGCCAGTGGAGATCAGAGAATTGTGCAAATTTAGACATTAGAGGGGTTGTGAGAAACATGGAACCTGTCATCCAAAGCACCATTGTGAAGGATTGCATCATTGGGCTAGAGCACGAAGGGCCGTGCATAGGTCGAGAACCTCTGCTTGGTAGGTGCATTCGAGAAGGCATCAAATAACATGTCAATGTGGTTGCTGATGAGGGTGTCTCGATGGAATTGGTCTGCCATATAACCTTTGATGTCAAAAATAAGATCCAACTGCTCCAGGTTGAAGAGGGTGGGTGGAGTCTGGTCACATTCCTCAACTTTGTTAAGTTTTGTTCATGCCATGATCGGGAGCTCCTCCTAAATAGTTCAGGTGGCGCCCTCCATAGTCGTCATTGCTTCTGTAACCGACTCACTAGTGTTGGGGAGAATGTTCATGTCTGGGACCGTGTGGAGTAATTCCTCATGAACAATGCAAGTGGCGCCATCCATGGCTGCCTCTGTACTTGTAACAACCACACTGGTGTTGGGGCACAAGTAGTCATCCGAGACCGTGTAGAGAAGGGATTCTGGTGGAACCTGGATTGGTTCCTCCAGGAATTCCTCCTCTACAAAGGCCATTGGAGGATTATGAGGCCGCACAATTCACTGTGCCTAGGAAATTGACAGAGCTCACTCCAAATTATGCAGGCGTCTCTGCCTGGCTGCATGACTATACCATGCAGGACCTTGCTTAGGCTTTCCTTTCTCTCTCTCTCTTGGCATGGTGGAACTTGGGGGCCGAAGAACCAACTAGACCAAAACCAAGAGAACCAACTATGCCAAAACCCAATTCCCGATCAGAGTGAGGTGACAGAGCATTGAGGCGAAGTGTTGAAATCCATGGCTAAGTTAGGTAGTTAATCGAGGGGACGACATGACCACTATGCTACCACCCATACTTGACATCCCCCTCTTGCCATTAATCATCGAGGCCTCCATTAATTTAACGTAGGGGAGTTGTCCTCCCTTCCTCTACAATATTTTATGGTCGCCCTACATTCAAGACTGGGGTGAGGGATGATGACTGGCCATATTTATGGCTGATTTCATGGGACGGTTGCGTGGCCTCCCTTGGGTTACGTGGAACCCCATCCGAGACCACACAACATTCATTATTAATCACATAAAAAATAACTATTAATAACATTCACATATATATAAGTCAACATGTCCATATACTAAAGTTCCTTCATTCTAATAGATTTCCACAAATAATAAGCAATGAAATACAAATAGGTCATACTGTAATTCAGTTGCCCAAGTCAAAATGGGGCATTACAATATTTGTACACCACATATTTCTATACTTATTCACAGATTTTACGTCCATAATTTTCTTGCAATTTCTATCCTAAAATCACTTGAGATGAAGTCATGTCTATTAAAACATGCAAGAGAGAACTAACAACTAACAATGCATAAAGATCAACACCACTGCTTATAGTGGAAAATCCTAAACTAAGAAAAAGCGCTTCATCTATTAAGTGATGGGTAGATAAAAAAGTATCTAGCCTCTTTTCCACCCCTCATCAATTCAAATTTCTCTAGGTAGGGGTTAGCCTAGTGGTTTCCACATCTGTCAATTCAAATTCCTTCATTTTTTTTGAAATACATTACCTATAAGATATAATATGGAAGAAATGCCTCAAATATTACCTGTATTGATTGTGAAGTTCAAGTCATTTCCTAGAATTACCTTCATTTTCATGAATTGTTCCTAAGAAAACAACCTTTCTTGGTATTCAACCCTATTATTATAGGGTACATATATGATGAATATATAATAAGATTCCCCCATGCTACTAAGTAGATCTCTACTCCAATACCTCATTCAAAAAAATATTAAATTAGATAACCTAAAGGCACCTTTGTCCAACTACTTAGTAGCGCTCCGTATAGGCCTTTTTATCCAACCCAAAGAAAATCCCAATCCTTCACAATTTTTGCATTCCCCCCTGAGTCTTGGTCCCCTCTCTCATGGTTTCCTACATTAGGATTATTCCAGGATTGTGAAGATCCAATATCCCTTCTAGGCATAGTTATTTTGTAAGATTTCCCAGACACCTCGTATTAAAAGGGTTGATTATCATGAATTACCCTTGCCATGAGATCAACCTTCTCTCAGGGCCTTATCTAGTGTTTTCCACCTTTGTGGATGGATTTCTTTTCTAGCTTTGTTTTGCGCAATTGTGAGATGAAACTTCCTACCTTTAGTGTATGGCTAAACATCTCTCTTCCCGTCCTATTCCCTCTTTCTAAGGAAATTCTCTCCAATCTAGATACATATGTGTCTTATTATTGAATAAGTAAATTGTCTTAACCTAATATAAATTTCTCTCTAATCACATCATGTAATATTTTCTAAAAAAAATCTCTCCAATCTAGATGCATATGTGTTTTACTTATTATTGAATAAGTGAATTGTCTTAACCTATTATAAATTTCTCTTCAATGACATCATGTAATATTTTCCCAACACCATCTATTTTTAGTTTGATCTCAAATAGTCCCAATAAAGAATACTAACGTGAAAGATCATGATGGATAATACAAAATTGTTTAGCTTTTCAAATAAATAATATAAAAACGAGGAAATTAAAAATAAGTAATTGCATGGCATCTAATAAAGCAAAAAAGGTGAAGAATCCCAAGTTTACAACGCCTCTCCCCATCAACGACCAAAAAAACGCAGAATTCGACTACATCTTACACTTGCATAAGATAAATAAAAAAGAGGTGAAAAGCATGATGTAGGACATCAAGTAAAGCAAAGTAAGCCATGTAGGACATCAATTTCAATTTAACTTATCTTTCCAAAAAGGGAACGTGTCTTCTGTAGGAGATGAACACCAATACACCCATATTACTTTAATATGAAACAGAATAAAATGTCAATCTTGCCATTATGTAATTCCTCCCGTTCAAAGGAAATAATTTTAGCCCCGTAATCTCAAAAAGAAAAAGTGTCTTACTCTCTTTCTCTATTGTTAAAAGACAATTACGTGTAAGTTTAGGAAGTCAGGAGATTCCAAAATCTTTATTTTTAAACTTTCTTTTTGCTTAAGCAACAAATCTATTCCTTAAACAACATAGAACCAACCAAATCTAACTTTTGTAACCTTGCGTTTTTCAATGAAAAAAAACTTTTCCAAAAACAAAATTATATTCCGTCGGTAACCTAATTTTTTTTTATTCTGTTGGTAACCTAAAAATAATGAAACTAAACTTTTTAATATTAAATTTAAAAAATAAAAAATTATATATATGGTTGCTAAATTTTTATTATAAAATTTAATCACATTATATTGATAATGATGACGATAGTTAATATTTATTTAGATCAAATTTAGTTTATTGGACTTTTAAAAAGTCCAATTACTTAATTTACTTTAGAATTTTATTTGTGTGCTTAAAAGTATTAAGAGAAGCATTCATAAATCACCATGATTTTGATGAGTTAAAAAGTTAGGAAGGTTGGTACTATAACAATTATTTT
>JASDQU010011572.1:255984-280864 GCA_032191745.1 Picea mariana | reverse complement strand
CTATAATTGTAGTTTAAACTTTAAATTATAATAATTCACAACAGAAAATAAATATATTAAAAAGAGGTATTTCTTGTTTTAAATTAGTCTCAACACTTATACTTAACAAGAACAATATCCAAAACCTTAAACAATATTTATACAGACTGGACATGTACTTTTCTCATGACAATCCTGAATTTTGACAATAGGAAACAAATTTATAATACTAAATACAAAAAGTTATTACTTTTATGTCTTTCTCTCAATTTTACTGATATAATATCCAAAACCTTAAACAATATTTATACAGACTGGACATGTACTTTTCTCATGACAATCCTGAATTTTGACAATAGGAAACAAATTTATAATACTAAATACAAAAAGTTATTACTTTTATGTCTTTCTCTCAATTTTACAATTTTACTGTTATGGAATTTGGAATGAATGTGTTAGTTGTTTTTATGTTTTGGGGGTATATTTTCCAATAAGTTTTGTCCAAAATTCAGTTAGAAATTTAGAAAATTGCATATTTTAATGGTTGAGTGATTTGGGTGTTTTGGATTTTTGAAGGTGCTGAATCTATTTATACATTCAAAAATACAATTTAAGCAATGTAAAGTTGTGATTTCACCAACAATTATATTTCCAGCTTTCAATGATAATTATCAAAAAATAAAAAATGTAAACTACCCAACAAATTTTAGTTTTGATAGATTAAATATAATAAAAACGTCATTATAAACATAGTATACTATTTGTTATAGTATTATTTGTTATAGTATTGTAAGGAAACCAACAAATTTTGGTTTTGATATATCAAATATGTAAAATCCTTAAATTGTTTTGTATGCATTATGTCTTGATCCCCGGAAACGAAGCGGAGCGAAGCAGGACCTAGGCTCGGGGAGCCATAGGAAAGAGAGAAGAAACCAGAGCTAACCCTACCATGTAGAGAGGTGGCAGCGATATGTAGATGAGATTAAGTCTTTCTATTTAGTATTTAGTGTAGTAACTCTATTTCCCTTAGCAAATCTCATTGTTGTTAGGGGCGCGCGCCACCTTACCTTTTATTCGTTCAGGTAAGTGATTGATTAGCGAAATAAATATAATTCAAATGACTCAACAACACTTTTGTGATCTATTTAGCATATGTATCTTTCATCTTTCTCTACCTACATCAACTACATGACTTCACTACTTACATCCATTGCATGAGCCAATTAGTAAAATTCATATGGTTATCCTTCAACATTAAAATGGAGGAAAAGTTGATATGGAACATAGGCGAATTAGTAAAATCCATATCCAACATTAAAATGGAGGAAAAGTTGATATGGAACATCTAACTGTATAATTTTGAAAGATGTGACTGCACAATTTATTTTGAAAAATATTATCAAGATTAACTTAAATTGGGATATGTTTACATTAACAAATGTTTACATAAAATCTGTTAAAAATCAACAAGAAAAAAAATCTGTGCATGATGTTTCATTTCTCTTGAATGGTGGGGGAAGTTTTGTGTATGAAATTAATTTGAATATTGTGGAATTGTATTTTTTATTATTGAATTTGTATTTTTTATTGTAAAAATGGATTTAACACCCTAAAAACCCTTATTACACTCAAATTTTAAAATCTCAATAATTGATATTTACAATTCTAACAATTATTCTAAATTTTAACCCAATTTTGAACAAAAATATTAAAAAAATACTAAAAAATCCAATTCATAACATATTTATACTACTTAAATTTTATATACTTATATTTTTATTTCCAGGATGATGATTGAGAAAAAGTTAAAATTGATGAAATATGAGAATATATTATTTTCTAATAATATTTTTAAAAATAATTAAAATTTTATACATAGTAAAATAATGTTACATAATTTTGTACAATTTTAAGCTCGATTAATTAAATGTCCCTTTTGAAAAAAACAAATTGAAAATAAATGAAAAGTGAACGAAGATAATCAAAAGGTTCTTTGTAATAATTTTGAGAGAACACATTGGAATTATATGAAAAATGAAATGAAGATAACTAAAACAATGTTGAGTTTCACTAAGTGGGAAATTGGTAAAGTAAATGTTGTGATTTCAGCAACAATTGTATTGCTAGCTTTTCAATGATAGTTGTCAAAAAAATAAAAAAATGTAAATTATCCAACAAATTTTAGTTTACAAATTCTAGTTTTGATAGATTAAATATAATAAAAACATCAATATAAACATACTATACTGTTTGTTATAGTATTGTATGGAAACCAACAAATTTTGGTTTTGATATATAGAATCCTTAAATCCCCGGATGAGGTGTCAGTGCGGACCAGGTGTCATCCGAAGTGGACAGGAGACAACCAACATGGTGATAGCCATGTGACCGACGCATGCCACACCCTCCAGCCACCTCCATGCACTTAGACAAGACTTGTGCTAGCCAAGGTGCCATTACTCTCAGTGCGCCTCGCCCAATCTTTCTGTCATGTCGATGGCTCAGAGCCATGAATTAGACTTTACTTAGCTCATGCACGCTTGCCTCCTTCAATGTTTTCAACACCATGAATTCCACCAGGTGCATTCGCAATTGTTTTCATCCTCGACCGAGACCTCCTATGAATTGCACTCCTCCCAGCTGCTCCTATGCTACCTTTGCATCCTCTCGGTGCTTGTAGGTCCCCTTAGTGTCTCAGACATGCCAATACAAAGGGGTAAATCTAAGCGTGGCTCAGCCTAGCAGCCTAGATGGCCGTACATGGCTCTCCGACCCCTGCCTACACCATCGCCCAACTCGTCACCTTCATCACCTTCCTTGCCCTCATCTCCATCGCAGTCTGGTCAAAGCCTTAATAGTCTCCTGCCCCTCTACTCGCCCTTTGCAAGCCGGCTTGAGTGGTTCTTTATCTCAGGCAATTCTCTAGGTTTCAACCCAGGGCCCTTATTTGATTTGGCTTCCACCTCGCAGCCACTTCCAGCAGTTCCACCCAACTCATCGATGAGCACAACAGTCCATCCATGGACTACAACCAGCCAGTTGCACCTTGGACCACAACTAGATAGCCATGGACCACAACCAGAGCCTCACTCCTTCACAGACTCAGTACCAGGTTCACAACTGCAAGACAACCTTGCAATTCTGCAAGGCATGGTCTTTGAATTATGGCAGGGCCTGGACGACCTACAATTCTGGATGGAGATCCTCGATGGGAAGGCATCATTGTTCCTGCAATTGCTCTCAACACTACAGGGGGCATGCCACTCAACATCGGGAGACGGCGACACCAGAGGGGTTGGAGAGGAAGACACCATAGGGGTTGGAGACAGAGACGCTACAGGGGACGCCATGCATGAGAATATGGAGGAGGAAGGGACATTGGTCGAGGAGGAAGCAACACCAGCCGCAGACCCAACGACCAATGCCACCTTCATGGACGCGTGGCGACACTACAAGCCCACCACATGACTTGCAAAGGTGTCTTCATGCTTGGTTAGCAAGGTGTTTGAATTTTATTTTTCCTCATAGGGCCTATGGTCATATTTTGTATGTTGTTTTTATGTCAGAGTTAGTTGAGAGGTCGATTTGGTCTCCCACAGGGGACTGGAATTTTTATGTTTAGTCTCTGTAATTTCTATGACTGGTACCTTAAGACAATGGGCTTTATTTTGACTAGCTGGCTGACTGAATTAGTTTCCCTTCAGGGCAGTTCAATTCTTACAGTCAGAAACACATGATGATACTATAATTTCTGTTTTTTGAAGATTTTTTATACAAATCTAACTTACAAAAAAAAAAGTAAAATCCTTAAATTACTTTGTATGCATTCTATCTTAATTAATATTTAGCATATGTACCTTCCATCTTCCTCTACCTACATCTATGGCATGACTTCACTACTTACATCCATTGCATGAGCCAACTAGTAAAATTCATATGGTTATCCTAACATTAAAAGGAAAAGTTGATATGGAACATCGGCGAATTAGTAAAATACATATGTTTATCCTCCAACATTAAAATGGAGGAAAAATTGAAATGTAACATTTAACTATATAATTTTGAAAGATATTAGTGCACAATTTATTTTGAAAAATATTATAAGATTAACTTAGATTGGGATATGTTTACATTAACAAATGTTTACATAAAATCTGTTTTAAATCAACAAGAAAAATATGTGCATGATGTTTCATTTCTATTGAATGGTGAGGGAAGTCTTGTCATTTTTTTTATATGAAATTAATTTAAATGTTGTAGAATTATCATTTTTCATTATTGAACTTGTATTTTTTTATTGTAAAAATGGATTTAGCACTCTCAAAAATCCTTATTACTCAATAATTGATATTTACAATTCTAACAATTATTTTAAATTTTAACCCAATTTTAAACAAAAATATATATAAAAAATTCCAACATATTTATATTACTAAACTTTTATATACTTATATTTTTATTTCCAGAATGATGATTGAGAAAAGGTTAAAATTGATGAAATA
Organism: Picea mariana; assembly: GCA_032191745.1. Taxonomy (NCBI): domain Eukaryota; kingdom Viridiplantae; phylum Streptophyta; class Pinopsida; order Pinales; family Pinaceae; genus Picea; species Picea mariana. The sequence goes on along the minus strand of JASDQU010011572.1, from coordinate 276,380 downwards.
TGAGAATAGATTAATTTTCTAATAATTTTTTTTTTAAATAATTAAAATTTTTTACATAGTAAAATAATGTTACATAATTTTGCACAATTTTAAGCTCATTATTTAAATGTTGCTTTTGAAATTGAAAATAAATGAAAAGTGAACGAAGATAATCAAAAGGTTGTTCATAATAATTTTGAGAGAACACATTGGAAATATATGAAAAATGAGATGAAGATAACTAAAAACATGCTGAGCAGTGGGAAATTGGCAAAGTAAATGTTGTCGAAGGGCTCGGAGGTTTCAAGCCCCAAAAAGCTCCTTAATTCAGTTCGTTGCATCTGAATCTCAAGAAATGCCTCCGAGGTTCCGAGTTTTGATAATTTCTTTTATTAATTTCGTCGCTTCTGAATTTTTGAAAAAAATTGCAGAAAGAAACGTGATTTCATTTTCTCCATTCATGAAATACCTTTGAGGTTTCCAGCCTTGATAAATACTATTTCATTTTCTCCTGCCATGAATTTCATGAAATACATTCGAGGTTCCGAGCCTTGATAATTCCCTTAATTAATTTTATTACATCTGAATCTCTAGAAAAATAGTTGCGGAAATGAACGTACCACGTGACATACTATAAAGGCTAAAAACAAACTGTGTATGGACCATTTCCTCTTTAAACAAACAGAATCCAAATATTAACAAAGGCTTGTTCAAGCTATTTTCTTGGCCTTGTCCTGATCGATATGTTAACACTGTCACTGTTATCCACACACTTGTCCCATATGAAGCATTTGGTTTCATGGACGAACCAGTATTTTATATTATATATTTTTTTTGTTTGTTAATTTGTGTTGTCAAAATGTAAGCTGTCAAAATCACCTGAGGATCGCATTCGGCCTGAGCCACACCAACCCTTAACATGGTTGGATTTTTTGTCCTCGCAGGTTTCGAACCGATGACTTTAACAACATGGAGTGGCTTAACAACACACTCCGTCACCAACTGTCCTACACCTCGTGGACGTATTTTATATTATATTGGATCCTAGAGTACCTAGTGCATTATTTAAGCTCCCAAGGACTCTAAGAAACTCTGAAGATGGTCAGCCTTAGAGGATCTGGTGCTTCCTCTTGGTATGGCTCCTTATTGCAGTAGGAAGGGAAAAACTCCGATGCATTCTACGAGGAGGGTAGCTGAGGCCAAGGTAGTTGTGATGGTGTTTTCATCCTACATTGATCGGCAATCACATGTCTTTCTACTCAGCATTAAGGAAAATGTGAAAGTGTAAGGTTCTACGTTATTATATTATTATGTTTTCTCTATTAATCTCCACAAGATTTTGAGATGGATAATCAACTAGCCCTGTTCATTCCAGACTTAGAGACTAGCATTGCAAGGGATACTAAATCTTTTTAAACCCTAAAGCTCTATTCGCACACCAAGGCTTTCTTTTCCAAGCAATGTTCATTCCAAACTTAGAAACTAGCATTGCAATAGACACTAAATTTTTTAAAACCATAGAATTCTATTGACACACCAAGGCTTTGGTTGCCCTAGGCAATGTTGTTTCTAAACTTAGGGACTAGCATTGCAAGGGACACTAAATTTTTTTTTTTTAAGAACGGTAGAGCTTTATTAAAGTAATAGAGCTATATTGGCATACCAAGGCTTTCGTTGCCCTAGGCAATGCTACCCAAGGAGCCCAAATTCAAGGCGTTGAGGGAAAGAATAAAAGCAATTGAAATACAGAACAAGCTATTACTCTGTCTTGTTTCATGGCTGGTGAAAAAGAATGGAGAACTTGTCCAGATAAGGAAATTCAGATTCAAGTTCTTAGGCTTACCAAGTGGGAATGGAAAAAGACAATATCCCAATGACCCATCCTAAGGTTCCTTGACAGTATGTCAAGAGACTGGTTACTCTTTTTTGCTCATTTTCAGTTTTTAAAGTTTCTCATATATATATATATTAACCCCCCTGGTTTCTCTCTGGGCAAGTAGGCAATTACTCTTGCATGGCATTGATACCATGTCCAAGTGAAGCCATTCACTTTGGTATTCAAATTTTTATATATTTTTGTATATAACTATATAATATAAAATTAAAAAAACAAAAACAAATTTGAAATATAATATTTATTTTGAGATGATTTTACAATTCAATTCAATTACAAACAAATTCAAAGCTCTAAAATTTATTAAAGAAGTAACTCTGAACTCTTACCAAACTGTATAAAGAGAACACTGTAGCTGGAGCAGCAAACACTGTAACCACCATTGGAAACTAGAAAGTTAAAGCTAAGTGTTCATTAGCTAAAGCAAAGTGTTTAGACAGCAGTGCAAGAAAGAATGACCCCCCAAAAACAGCAAAAGTTCTTTGGCTCACTGTTAAATCTGCTAATGAAACTTTACCATAATTAAATATTTTACTGAATTCAATTTAAAATTATCACTTTTTAGATGTCTCAAAAAATTAATTTAATTCTGAACACTTTTAGCTCGATTTGTAATAACGTAAACGTGATTTATTATTGTAAACTTTAAATACGAAATGTACATTCTCCCGTTCTACCGTTGTGCAGTCATCATCATTTTAATTGCGATTGTATTACAGACAAGCTCTGCAACTATCGTTTTGATGAACCCCACAATCGCGACGGGCACATGCACAAGTGGTAGGAAATTAAGAGCTGATAATGGAAGAAGCCCACATGTTTTCTGCAAAATGCAAGCGTCAACCCCACTGCAGTGCAGTACATTAATCATCGGATCGAATAGCATTGTCTAAATCTAGTCTTCTGAGATTATTAGGGGCAATCATTATCAATGGAAAATCATTATCAACAGACAAAATAAAGTATATTACTAGGATTAGAATCTTGATTTTTGTAAGTTGGTTTATGTTTTGGAGATTTAGCTGTGTATGATAATATGATAGTCGGTCACTGAGTGTGCTGTTAAAACACTCTATGATATTAAAGTCACCACAAAAATCTAACTTTACTAAAAATTGATGTGGCTAAAGCTTGATAACAAACAAAAAAGATTGACCATCCCTTCAACTCTACCCTCAAATCATAACAACTATGTTGCCTAATCAATCGATAACTTCAAATAAAAAAAAAAAAGAAGCCCAAAATCTTATTGCAAATCCACAACTGCCACTTTAGAATCTTAAGAACTTCTTTGAGATAAAAAGCAGCATTACCTCATGAACCACCTTTTGAATAAACTTCTGGGCATTACCTCATCAACCACCTTTGGAAGAAACTTTTTGGGAGCCTAGGGAGATATAAAGGAATCACTCAATTTAATAAATAAGAAATTTTCATCATTAACTTTTTTGTTTGTCTTCATTTTAATTTTGTATGTAAATAATTAATTTTGGCCTACTACATTATATTTATATAATGATAGTTGTATTCACAAGTATGAGTTATTTCATGTAAGTATGATTTAAGATTTATGGGAGAGTTGTATAGGTGCTTAATTTGAATATCTAATTATGACATCTAGTTATTATGGCTATCTATAGTTATATAAAGGGGTTTATTGTACAAGAGAAATGCACATGTGAATTGAATGATCCAATATAATTTCCCCCTCAAGTGTTTCTTGAGTATAAACTTCTAGTGTTCCTTGTTTCATGTATTTGATTATATATTTGTTACTAAATCATGAACTCAACATTTGGTATCAGAGCTCAAGGTGTCATCATTGACTCCATGTGAAGAGTGTGTTAGAATACATGTGTATATATGCTTTTGAAGAATGTTGATGCGAGTGAGTATTGTGAGACTCAAAAGAGAGAAGACCATATGCAAACCACACAATAATAGTTTCCAACAAATCGATCAAATCGTGGAGCATTGTTGAAGAAGTCACTCACTTAAGGCAATAACGTAGTTGTGGAAGAATTTAGTTTAGCAAATCAATGTTGCTTGCATAGAAAATCAAAGAAACATCCTGAGATGCCATTGAGTAATCTATTATAGATGTCATTTGGTTTCATGCAAGAGATCTTGATGGATATGTGGAGTCACTAACCTCTAGTCATTTTTGTACCCAATTGATGGCAAGATCGGGGAAATTATAACCAAGAATCTTGGCCATAGCATATATGGAGCCAGGGGCTCATTTTTTTATTCAATGACTCATTTGCTTCTTCAATGAAAGATATTGAAAGATCTACTTAAGATTTTTGTTGATGGTGAGGATGCATTCTCATTTGCTTCTTCAATGAAAGATATTGAAAGCTCTACATAAGATTTTTGTTGATTGTGAGGATGCATTCTTTATTGAAAGTATGTAAAATAATATTCATAGAATCACATGGAGAGGATGGCCATTCATTGGTGCCAATCAAAATCAATTATACAACACTGTATCCTCAAGAAATTATGCTTGACATTTATGGTACTATGGTGCATTCTTAATGTTGATCTAAGATCAAAATTATGAATTTTATGAAATGTGTTGGTGTGCCAAATATAATAACGATTAGTTGTTGCAAGGAGAGATGCTACACTTGAGTATGCTTATTGTGACTATAATGCAAATAGTTAAAGTGCACCAACCTGGCTAGTTGATACGAGTGGAAGAATGATAGATCAACAATGCCAAATGAATTATTGTAAGACAAGTTTGTTAGGTATGTTGTTCCATTGTAGCCAAGGAGAAAATTACCAAGTTATGCTTGCAAGTTAGCAAAGGAGACATTAGAGAAATTTTGAGGTTACAAATGGGACTCGAAACAAAAAATGTACTATCAAAATCAACTTAAAAAAACAATAGGATTCAAGATGATGATGTCAACCAAAATGATAAATAGTTTTGGAGGGAAAAAAACTAATTTTTTAATCATATTTTCGACTTAACTCCTTATGGGTTTACTCAAATTTCAAGTGTAGGAAATCCTTGGATCCTTAATTAAATTCTACATCCAACAAGAACCCACTCTGCATAATTTTGGTAGAACCAAAGCGAGATAAATTGGAAATACATGGAAAAAAAATGTTTCTTAGAAACACATTTTTTCATGTATTTCTAGTTTATCTCAAAAAACACATTTTTTATGTATTTCTAGTTTATTTCATTGTGTGTCTATCAAAAGTATGTAGAGTTGGTACTCATTGAATGTAGAATTTAATTCTAGATCCAACAAGTGCCTACACTTGAAATTTGAGTAAAATCATATGTTAATTTGAAAATATGATAAGAAAAAGTAGTTTTTTTCTATCCCTTTGAAAATGCATATCTTATTTTATTATTTTAACCATTGTTTTATTATTTTCCTTAGGAAGCCCATTTTAAATATCATAATTTATCTAATATTTTAAGCCTTGCTATATGTTACAAATATTTCATACTTTACTTTTGGTCTTACACATTTCATTTTATGGAAAGGAAACAATCTAAGATAGAACGTGACATCAGAAAGATGCAATGTCAAGTGGCAATTCAAAAAACATTCAATAGCAAAAGAAGAAAAATAAGAATGAAGTAGTAGACGTAGGGTAAACAAGTAGTGAAAATAATACAATGTGGAAATAATTAAGATTCAAAAGTAACTGAAATGAATCCATAGAAAATGAAATCCATATGAATTTTTATAATCTTTCTTAATAATATTGTTTGTGTCACGTCCTCATAATGTACCTTATGATCATATGCCTCTTGAGGGCGTGAGGCACTGCAACGTTTCTCAATTGGCTGCTTGGAAAATGTTACTTTGTCTGAACTATGCCTCTTCACCTAGAGCATACCCATACTCTGTTCTAGGCTACCAACAAGTCACACTCTAGTGCAACTCTTGTATACTTAGACAATTGTTAACAACTTTAACACTTAGTCATATTTAAGCATACATCCATGAACATGAGAAGCCAAGATAACAAAAATGAAATAGAAAAGAGAAACATAGATATAGAAGGTGGCACGAACTATGCCTATCACCCGACTAAGTCTTTGTTATTGCGAAACAATTACAACTTGAGTGATACCAGCTCAATTTACAACTTTAGCAAAGTCACACGACTCGTCTCACCTCTCCAAGACACTCATAAACAGATTCGTCACACCAAGAATATATGTCGTAATAATCTATGTTACTTCATGCGGTGCACCTCGGACGTTCCCTCAACCGCAGACTTGTTGTCTCTTCATTGCTGTAGACTTCACAGATTTTGGCTTTGCCTCACACATGCCTCAAACAGACCTGTGTTTCCATACTTCCCAAAAATTGACCCAAAAGAAGTTATCCCAACTTTATCCATCAAATCCACCTCAAGGTAGCACAAGTCCTCCCATGTGGCGTGACTTGGCTCCTTGAGGGAGATTTTCATCTTCATCCACCTCAAAACCGCAAAGCTCTTCTTGCTCTACTTTTCTTCCAAGTTTTCTTCTTTGGTTGTGTTCCCTTATACCTTTATAGGCTTCAAACCATGCAAAGCGTCCTGTCTCTATTGTTATGGGTGAGCTAACCCATCAGTTCACCAAGTTGCACCCCTTCACAATGCTGGGTCGATTTCTCATGTGGGCACGTTCGAGCAGCTTGCCCAGTCGACCCACCGAACACTTCATTTCATCGGTTGGCCAACCCACTGATTCCTATTACTGAATCATTGTCTTGGGTGTGCATTCCCCTTAGGTGACTCAAGTCAACTCTCCTAAGTGCACCCCCCATTCCTTAGCCAATTTTCCTTCATTTTAGTATGTGGTGGAAGTGTGTAATCATTGGGTTGACGTTGCAGGCATTACATCCTCCCCCACCTCAATTTTTTGGCATCCTCTGCAACATTCACAAAATATGCAATATCCAAGTCTCTTCCTGAACTCCTGCCTCCACTAAAACTAATTCCGGTGGAAACCCCAAGTTTCATGCCAACTAGAAACCCCAAAATTCTGTCAAAGTGGAAAATCCAAGTTTCCTTGTGAAGTGGAAACTCCAAGTTTCCTTGTGAAGTGGAAACCCAAAGTTTCCAAATCGCACAATAATCATCCACAACCTGTGCAACCATCCACACTGCACTTTGCCCAAAGTTGTGTGTGACCAATTTTTTCTCTATGATGGAAAGATGTCTCTTACCTAACTCTATTTACAATGTCCAAGATGCCATTGCGAGGATCACCTCTGATTCATTGTTGTTTCTACTACAACCTAAACCAAAAATTCAAAAAAGTCTAAGTGTTGAACTTATGTGAACTTGTTGCTACATTTGTTTTGTTATACCCTATAATTTATAGGATCAACTGTTGATTGTAATTTGTCCCTTTAGTGTTTTTGACTTGCAGATAGTGCTGCATTCTAAAAAAAAAAAAAAAGGAAAAGAAAATAAAAGAAATGAGAAAAACAAAAAGAGGGCATAAAAGAAAATGGATAAAAGCCCCATGAAATGACAATGAATTGATCCATATAGTTTGAACATGGCCAAGTCTTTTAAATTTAAGTATTTAGGATTAGTGAATAAGCTTGGCTAAACTGTCTAACCTTATCCAAGTAATTAGATTAGTTAGTGAATAAATTTCACCAAACAGTCTAATCTTGGTCAAATAGCCCCTAGGTAGAGTATTTTCTTAGTCCAACAGTCTAAGCTGGGCTAAAGGTGCAAATGACTAGGTTAGGACATAGGTTAGTCAGCTTTATTTCAATAAAACATGTAAGATGATTGATGAAAATGCATGATTTTCGATGATGAAATGTTTTTCCTAACCCCATGGTGATAAAAAGAAAAAGAAGCAGTGCATGAAACCCATAAAAAGTCATTAAGCCTAAGTTTTGCATCATATATTGAATTGCGCCCTGGAGATTAAAGATCGGTGGGGGGGGGGGTCCGAAAAGATGTTTAAAATGTGCGCTCATATCTACGGTCATCCCATCAACGCGTAATCGGATGGTCCATAGGAGATTCCGGAACCCCTCGACCATTCTACCTTTAACGATGGGGGGGGTTCGACATGATGTTTAAATAATGCGCCCAAATCAATGGCCGATCCATCTTCACCCAGATCAATAATCAGTAAGGGATCCCAGACCCCTCGACCATTCACCCTTTAACGATGGGAGGGGGGGGGGTCCGGAATGAAGCTAAGTCCAGGCGAGCCCCATCCCAATGCGGCATCACCTCATTGCATCCTAACTCCCCCTCTCCAGGAATTTACCACCTACCATTTTTACAACTCACCACCACCATCCCGAGGTATCACATCCCACAACCACCCTCTACAAGTTCCATGTCACGACCCCGTCAGCACGTCCCATCCATATAACCGTTACAGGTCATATCTTCTCGTTCACCCCTCAATCATCAGTCTACACATCAACCAGAGACACTCAATAGACGTATTTCATCCTACCCTCTCACACTCTAAATGACCCATTGGCCATTTATGACTGGCCACATACCCATTGTTCATCTGACCTATCCTTTTTCGCCCAATGGATACCCGTTCACTCAAATTCAACCCCGTTTTGGTCATTTCCCATTCCATTCACACTCTATGCATATCAGAGACTCATTCTCTTTCGCCTCTGTAACATCTTGTCCAGCCTTAAATTTCACCTACTAACGTGTGCTCAGTGTGCAGGTACCGGAGGAAATCAATAGCGCCCAGAAGTAAAAAATCAAATTTAGAAGAAAATCCTTTTCTCCCACCTCCTGTCAATCTCGACCGAATCCCATTAGCAGACAAAGAATATCTAATCTCAGAAACTAGGTCTGAATTTGACTTTGCTGAGCTACAGTCGTGGTTCAGAGACACCTTCATCGATCAGAGCGATGAAATCGGGCTTTGGCAGTCAAATCTCCCTCTGTATCTTTTTCCCCAAGTCTATCACTTTCCTGAATTCGCCCTCAAGTGCCAAACACACTACCTCCCTGATCAAAGAGCCATAGTATCTTCATCTGGAGAAACCCTTTTCCTTATTTCACCCGACGCCATCGATCAGATGATGCAAGTACCCAGAGCCGAACCCCGTTCTCCCCTCAGAATGGAAACTTTGACAAAAATGTATCATAACTTATCATTTCCCCGAAGAGCATAAATATTTGAGCTTTTCCTCCCTCAAGACACCCAATTCCCTAAAAAGAATCCTCCCTACCATTCTTCCATATTTTCCGAAAGGGGAAACCAGATTATCTCCACACTGTGTTGCTTGCTTGGTTACTTCTCAGATGAATGGGTGGATGAACCTATATTAGGTTTCCTATCCATTTTCTCTGCTGAAGAGAAAGTCGCCACCCATTTCGACTACAACAATTTTTTGGCCGAGAACTTGCACGACCAGCTGGAAAATTTCCCTACAGAAGGCACGTTCTGGTATTCCTCAATACTAGCCTACATGTTCATGTTCTATCAAGTAGACAAATTTTCCTTTCACATGCAGAAGATGGACAAGGAAGCAAAACCTCAAGCAGTCACTTTATGGACGTCGCTACTTAGGAGAAGCTCCACTGAGTTCACTTTTAAACAATTCATTGAGTTGATTTATCACCCAGTTGTAGGCATGCTTAGTGGAAGACCTGAGCCGAGGATAAACGAGGATATCCAAAGAGTTATGCACCTTTCGGATCTCGCAAAGACTAGGGATTGGTTCCTATACCATAATCACACAGAAATCAGAGTGTATGGGTGTGAACTAGCTCCATACAAGTTGCCCAAGTATGCGCCTGTTTGAATATTCACATTATAGTATATTCATCAAATGATAAACTCAAATGACATCCATTTTGTGTCTCTAAAGAAAAAATAGTAGATGAGGATCAAAGGGCAAATAGGACCATTTATCTGCAACAATCGAGCTGTTGGGGAAGAGGCAGATAAATTATTGAAGGAAATGAAGTTTAGCACTAGTTTTATTTGGTGATATGACCCTAGTGGGATCATTGAAGAGATGAGATCCAAGAACAAAAGTTCACCTTATGCTCACACCCTCAAACCAGAAATTGAAAAGTATGTGAACCAGACATAGTGGGAAGAAAACACTCTGGTAGATACAGAACCATAGGAATCTCCTTCAGTCTCTTTTTCACTGACTACCACTCCACAGGTACCCAAGCAAAAAAAGGCCAAGAAAGGATGATTCACCTTCAATCACTGAGGTATCAGTAGAAGATTTTCAAGTATACAACAAGAAACCCAAAACCACTCATGCCACTCACATGTCTGGTGAGGAAGAGCCCTACTCTGCCACAGTGATTGAAAGAAGACAACAGGTGGTATCAACTTCTTCTTCAAAGAAGCAGACAGAGATAGTTGTGACCACCCAAACTCCACAAGGATCTGCACCTGTAAGCATTTTTGAAAAATGTGATATGATTAAAAAGAAGAACCAGATGCTGACTAATAACACCTACGCCCAGTTCTGGAAGCAAACCTCCACAACACAACACAAACTATTGTCATCCTTTGACACAAAGAAAGGAAGAATGCATCTGGAATTCCTGCAACCACAGGTGCCTCACCCAAAGAGATCACTAACTACAAGAGGTCAACTATTGTTTTTGAGACCAAACAAGTCCATCCAACTGACTAGATAGATTTGCACAGACAGACTAGAGAAATGGTCTTCTCCACATTATCACATGCTTCCTCTACCACAACTAAGTTATAGGTATCTTTAATCAATGTTAAGACCCAATTGAAGTTGGAAAATTTATCCTCTTTTGCAAAAGACAACAGAGTAAAATCCTTAGAGGAGTTGGTGCTCAAGATTGGGTACGATCCCTCAAATGTAAAAGCAGCAGAGGAGATGATAAAGAAAAAGAATTCTGACATTGCATCTCTAAGAAAACAACTGAAATTGCCACCAACAAAAGATTCACAAGATAAAGAAATAGCTAAAGAAGAAAACGAGAAAGAAGAATTGCTGAAACTTATCATGCAGAAGAACGCACAGCTCAGGGAAATGGAGGCAGATTTGGAAAAGTTATTAAAAGAGAAGGAACAATCGACCCTGATGGAATTCATTTCATTTAGTGCAGTTCCCATCGCATAATTCAGTACAATAGCTATGCCAACAACCACTACAGTAGAAATTCCATCAGCAACTCCATTGACAACATTGGAAAAGACTGTGGAGCTAGCAAAGTCCATGGAGGAAATGACTTTGCAAGGAACAAATATCAATAGGCTGAAAATGGAGATTGAAAGTCTACAGGAACTCAAGTCCTCTTTCCAAACAAGATACAATATTGAGAGACAAGTATCAGAGAAACTTAAGCAGAAAATACAACAGCTTCAGAAACAAACAGTGGCAGGTAAGACATTAGCAGAGGCTAAGGAAAATATTTGGACAGATATCTTGAAATCCATAAATGATATTTGGCCCATGATGCAAATCATTTTTGAACAAGATGATCTGGTGTTAAAGAGTAAGCAGGCCATTGACAGGATAAGAACAGAGTTGGGTGAGATGCCCTCGACAGCCAAAGAGATCATCAAGTTTTTGAATTTAAAAACTAAGGAAGATATCGAAGACCTAAAAGTTGAAGACAGGACAAAAAATATCCTTGAAGTCAAAAGAGTGTTGACTAAAAAAGGATTAATGTTGAAATTGGAGGAAAAGGCTCATAACATGGACATTGGAGTTCAAAGATTTTTTAGCAAGATTGAAGCCTTACAGAAAAAGGGTCTTCCTGATCTACGTGTCCTAAATGATAAATTAATGACTTTGTTCAATTACAAGCAAAAGATCACCACCATGGCCAAAGACAGTTCGAAGTTTTCAAGGATACAGGGCATCATCACGGGCAAAGCATTCTTGGAGACTCTACAGCATGACCTCAGCATACAACACGAAATCAAGTACATCTTCCTCATCAAGCCAACTTTTGCTAAATACATCGAGAGGGACGAAGTCTACCACCAGCTATTGAAAGTTACCATCCCAAGCACACAAAGATGGGATGAGCTGTGTGAATTGATTGAGTAAAGGTAAAGCCTCGTCCAGGTCAGCGTCCAACACAGTCAAAGTCATCCGAATGACTCACCAATGGTCTTCCCCGAAATCAGCATGAGATATTCGACACATCATCATCAGTTACTACATTTATGCATCTTGTTAGCTAGTTAGTTAGACTTGGACTCTATCACATCCTAATCATTAATGACGGGGTCATTTGTAACTTTTATTATAAATATTTCCAACTTAGAAGTATTGAGGGTTGTTGATCTTTACGCCCAAGCAAGCTCTAATCGTTGTAATTTTTATCAAGAGGTTATTCCAGTAATACAAAGAGAAGTTTCACAGGATTCCTACATGTTAACTGTTGGTGAAGTTTCCTCTGTCTACGTAAAAGTTTTTCCTTCTCAGTTATCATATTGTCTTTCTAAATCTAATCTTTAAAAGAAGTTAAAGTTGCAGAATTTTCCATCATGTACTCTGTTCTTAATCTTTTATAGATTTAAATGTTTTTATTTTGATGTTATAACCAAGAAATTCTTAAATGCTTTTTTGTTTTAACTGATACCTCACCTTTTTCAGCAATACACCATTTTATTCCTAAAGAATCTAGCACTAGCACTATCTCGCCCTATAAAACAAATTTCTTAAAAGTTGTCTTTAACCTCTATCTTTTTTAAAACAGACCCCATAGCCCAATTGAAGCATAAGTGATGTTCATCCATTTCATTTAAAAACAATACAAACAACTCAGTTATATTCTTTCTAACTAGCCTAAAATCTTGAAAATCCAAACAAATCTAAAACTCACAGAGAGATCCCTCCCTGAAACTAGTAGGGATAGCTCCCAGTTTCAAAGCGGTTGGTTAAGGTTACCTCTGATAAATTTCTTCTTACCTCACAACAACCTCTGGGAATTTACAGAGTGATAACATAAATGACGACCATACTGGGGGCGAACTGAACAAACTCTCCACCCCTTGTTTTCTTTCCCCTAGAACAAAGACAACTTTATTTCTGGAAGAAACACAAAGCCTAAATTTTATCTAGAAATAATGTTCAGAGGTTGTTAAAATTTGTATATAAATAGTTAAAATCTCTAAAGAAAGAATAAAATCAACAGTTTTGGCTCCCAAAATAATTTCTACCAGATCTCATCCTGACCCAAAACCTGCAATAGTAATAGATAACCCTGAAAGACTACTCAGGAAGAAAAATACTGCGGAAATTTCAAGGAGTAACAACCCACTTCCAAGGTATTTTCCATCCTAGAAAAGTTAGTTGTTCTTCTAGACCTTGAGCCTGAAATACCCTTTCGAACAAGTCTTTTCAGGACGAAATCCGACAGTTTTGTCAGTAAAACTGTCTTAGGCCAAATCATTTTTCAGCCCAGGACCCTTGAGATACTTTCTCCTAGAGCTGAAGGTGATCAACGTTTTCACCCCGAGACTGATAAGCTCGAAGACCTAGTCGCAAATCTTGGTCAAGCCTTAGACAAACTCCATCTTCAATAGTCCGTTGAACTTCCTGCTTTAACTATTGTTGCAGTTTCTGCTAAAACTAAACTAGGTCACTCCATTCCTCCAAGTTGTTCATCTTCTATATCTTCAGGCATTACCTCTCCTGTCAGACAGGTTGTTGTTCAGCCTCCCCCACCAATCATGGCAGCAAGATATGCTCCATTGGTATTGGTTTCTCCTCTACATGACATGCCCCAAGATTATCAAACTAGACTCCCATAGTTTGATAGTACTAGTCCCTTGAATGCACAACAACATGTTGACAAAATGAACGATTACTTTGACCTACAGGAAGTAAACGGAGTTGATGTGCAGATTTGATTATTTGCACAAAGCCTAACTGGAGAAGTGAAAAAATGGTTCAAAACTTTACGTGCTGCTACCATTACTGATATTCCTGGCTTTCATCGAACTTTCCTTGACTGGTGGGAGGTAAAGAAAAATCCTCTTCAGATCCTGTCAGAGTATGAGAACATCAGAAGGAACCAAGGAGAGACAATGTAGGATTACTGCACTCGTTTCAAGAATCTATACAATGCCATCCCGACTGAAATCAAAACACCACAAGGTTTGGTGTTAATAAAGTTCCCTGATGGTTTTGACACCGACATGTCATATCAATTAAGGGAAAGAAGCGCAACAACTCTGGAAGACATGAAAAGAAGTGTTGTCAGTGTAGAAGAAAATATTTTGGCTAGAAGGGCCAGGTAGAGGACAGAAAAGAGAGTCACCACCAAAGAAGAACCTTCTACTTCCTCATCAGATGCCAAATTAGATTCTCTTGCCAGGGCTATGGAGAAAATGATGGAGAGACTCACCATAACTGACAGGAACCCACCTAGGGAGAACCAAGCTGCCCCTCAAATCAGAAACCCGAAATTTAGAAGAAATCAACCTTAGATTAGATAGAGAGATCCTAGAGATCAACGGGAACAAAGGGGACCTGATCAACAGATTAGACCACCTCTCCAGGAAAATTATGCTAATGACGGGGAGGAAGTAATTGAGGAGTTTGGTGATACTCATATAAATCTAATAGGTGATCATGATCACGATCATGAATCTATTTTCCTCACCCAGGAAGAACATGAAATCTTTATCCTTTCACAAACAGAGGTAAATGAGGAAGTTGAGATAACAAAACAACAAGCCTTTGAGAACACTATAATGACTATAATGGAGGTTCAGATGAAGTATAACTTGAGGAATAAGAAGACTAACGAGAATTATCTGAAGACGGCTGCTGAAACCAGGAAAACCTCAGAAAAACTTCCCAAGAAATCCCTTGGGCAGAATGACGTTGAATCTCTTGTGCAAAAAACTCCATAAATTCTTAAGAGAACAAGTTGGACAAAAGTTTCATCAACCATTCAAATAGGTGCACTTGTCCACAGAGTTTTTATCAATAAATCAGAAGTACAGAGTTTAAACAAAACCACTACTCCTTTCAACCTTGAAGGGGAACTAGAAAAATTGAAGATTCCCATTCCCCTCTCTGAGTTGATGAACAAGAACGCTTACAGGTCTTAGGTTATAAAAGCTTTAAGCATAGAACCCGATATAGGTACCAAAGCCTTGAATGTTGGATCTGTATACCACTTTGACACAGTAAACCTTGTCAATGATCAACCTGAGCTCCTGTTTGGTCCTGAAGTTGACGGTCAAACTGATAATGGTGTTGTGGCCCCTTTTTACTTCAGCCTAAATATCCACAATCTAATATTACACAACGCTATGCTAGATTTGGGTGCCTCTCACAACCTAATTCCCAAAGTCGTGATGGAAAAGTTGGGACTCGAATTCACCAGACCCTACAAAGATTTGCATTCTTTCGACTCCAGCAAGGTCAAATGTATAGGCCTGATTAAAGACTTATGCATCACCTTGGCTCAAATCCCGGAGAAAATTTTGGTGATGGACATCGTCGTGGCATATATTCCCCCCAAGTATGGTATGTTGCTATCAAGGTCTTGGGGAGCTAAATTGAGAGGAACCCTGTAGCTAGATATGTCCTACGCCACCATTCCAGTTTTCGGTCAATAGAGAAGACTTTACAGGGAAACACTGATGAAGTATATGGTTAGTAGTCAGGAAAAGCCACACAATTACCCACTATATTCTGCACACTCTTACCTGGATTCTTTTATTCTATATAACGACGGTGATCTTGAAGAACAAATCACACAACTAGAGGATGATGCACCTGATCCAAAGGATGATAAAGCAGTTGTCGAAGTAAGAAACCCCATGATTGAAGAAAATGAGGAATTGCCAACAAACTTCTGGAGCATGGACTTCGATGGTGTTGTGAGTAAAGAAGGAGATGGAGCCAGAGTGTGGATGCATAAACACAGATCAAAGTACTCTGAGAATCATTCCTATAAACTGAACTTCCAATGTACTAACAACATAGCCAAGTACGAGGCTTTAATGCTCATCTTGAAATTATTGAAGAAAGTTGGTGCTAAGCAGATAATGGTAAGGGGTGATTCTGAATTGATTATCAAGCAAATCAAAGGTGAGTATGCAGCAAAACATCCCAGACTTAGAGCCTATAGGAATGTTGTTTTAGATGCTATTCAATGCTTTACCAAGATTGACTTGCAGGTGATGCCTAGGGGACAAAATATACTCATAGATGGACTGGCTACGTCAGCAACTACCTGTAAAATCCCTTTTCGTCCCACTCGCAAGTACACAGTGGAGGTGAAGTGCAGACCCACCGTTCCTGACAACATCAGATATTGGCAGGTATTTGGAAATGACGATCAAATTGAAGATTTTATGCAATGTAAAAATGATTTCGAATGTACAAACATAGATTTAGAAAATGGTGACGAATTTGTAAATAAATCTATTTTTGAGAATGGAAGTGTAAATACAATAGATGCTGAAGAATTCAATGAAAATGATGTAGATTCTGATATCCTACAGTTGAAAAATAATGTGTTACCTAGAGGTTTAGTTCCGTTGGAAGACTTGTTTGATTTTAACGATGTGGCCAAAAAACTGAAAATTGAAGCTAGCGGTAAAGAGGTTGAAGATTGCAACATAGGAACAGAAGAAAACCCCAAAATGATAAAACTGTCTAAATCCCTGCCACCAGAGAAAAAAGAAAATACATTGAACTTTTTAAGGAATATATAGATGTTTTTGCCTAGGGCTATGAGGACTTAAAATCCTATGACAAAAGTACTATACAACACCAGATTCCCATAAAAGAAGAACACAAACCTTTCAGATAGAAACTTAGGAGAATTAATCCCAAATTGCTTTCCCTAATAGAGAAAGAAATAAAAAGATGTATGATGCCAAGATTACAGTCCCCTTGATATTTTCCAAATGGGTTTCTAATCTAGTTCCAACTAGGAAGAAAACTTGCGAGATCAGACTCTGTATAGATTTCAAAAATCTGAACAAAGTCTCCCTCAAAGACAATTACCCTTTACCCAAAATGGACCATATTTTACAAAAGGTGGTCGGATCCAGTGGAATCTCCTTACTGGATGGTTTCTCCAGTTGCAACCAAGTTCTGGTCCATCTAGAAGATCAAGAGAAGACATCTTTTACCACACCTTGGGGAACCTTCATGTATGTGAAGATGCCTTTTGGTCTGATGAATGCTAGGGCTACTTTCCAAAGAGCAATGGATATTGCCTTTGTGGATGAGACTAGGAGATTTATAGTCATTTATCTGGATGATGTAATTGTTTAATCCAAATCCGATAAAGAACATTTGCTCCACCTCAAACATGTGTTTGAGAAGTGCAGGAAATTTGGGATTTCATTGAATCCTAAGAAAAGCCTTTTCGGGTTAGAGGAAGGAAAAATACTGGGACACATAATCTCAAAAAATGGAATTAAAATAGATCCCAGTAGGATAGAATCTATCCAGAAGGTGGAACACCCTAGGAACATCAAAGAACTACAATCTTTCATTGGCAAAATAAATTTCCTTAGAAGATTCATACCAAACTTGGCCGAACTTCTCAGGAATATCATCAATATGTTGAAAAAGGACACAAAAATCAAATGGAACGCCGAGTCCAAACAGTCATTTGAGAAAGTGAAACATGCTCTTACCCAAGCCCTAGTTATGATTAGCCCAGACTATACCAAAGACTTTTATCTTTTCTCCTTCACGTATGAGCACACTATAGTAGTGGTATTGTTGCAGAAAAATAGCGAAGGGTACGAGCAACCCATATCTTTTTTCAGCAAATCTTTAAGGGATGTAGCGTTGAATTATAACATTATGGAGAAACAAGTCTTCACTCTGGTAAAGGCTATAAAAGATTTTAGGGTCTATATTCTCCACTCTCACACAATTACATATGTCCCAAACATAGTGGTTAAGGATATCCTGACCCTGGATAATCCGGATGGTAGAAGAGGAAAATGGATTGTGGTTATTCTGGAATACAACATTGAAATAAAACCTACTAAATTGATCAAAGGACAGGTTTTGGCCAAACTAATGTATGTGTCTAATTTTCATGCTTTAGATATTAACTTTTTGGCTGCAGTGGACGGACCAGAAGAGCAGGCGACTCCAAACATAAAAGAGGCATTCTTAAATTCCCCTTGGTACGCAGACCTCATTTTTGTGCTCCACAATTTATAGTATCCTCCAGGTTTGACTAAGACCAAAGCTAGATTTATTAAATTGAAAGCATTGAAATTTTGTATTTTGGAAGGCAATCTCTATTGGAAAGATCTTGGTGGTATCTTGCTTAATTGCTTATTAAAAGATGAAGCTGACAAAGTTCTTCAAGATTTTCATGCAGGAGACTGTGGTGGACACCTGAGATGGAAGACCATAGCTAACAAGATTCTGAGAGCTGGCTTTTACTGGCCTACTATGTTTGTTGATGTTCACCAGAAGGTTACTTCTTGCCACAAGTGTCATATTTTTTAAGGTAAAAGGAAGCTTCTTCCACTCCCAATGAAACCCATCTATGTTGAATCTCCTTTCCAACAATGGGGGCTAGACTTCATTGGTGAAATACATCCTCCCTCTTCGGGCCAACATAAATGGATCCTTACGGCCACTGACTAGTTCACCAAGTGGATCGAGGTTGTACCATGCAGGCAAGATACTGACTCTATCATCATCAAGTTTTTAGAAACTAATATTCTGTCTCGTTTTGGATGTCCCAGAAAAATTATAGCTGACAATGCAACAGCTTTCAGATCCAAAAGGCTCATAGATTTTTGTGTCAATATCATATTACTTTGGGACACTCGACGGCTTATTATCCACAGAGAAATGGGATAGCTGAGTCTTCTAACAAAAGTCTGGTGAACATTCTCAGAAATACACTACAGGAAAACAAGAAATCATGGCATAATAAGTTGGTTTTCTCACTCTGGACGGACAGAATAAGCACCAAAAGATCGATTGGTATGTCTCCATACCAGTTGGTGTATGGCATCGAGGCAATTTTTTCCCTTTCATTAGGAGTTTCGGTCATGAAACTATTGCAGGAAACACAAGAAGAACCAAATGATGTCCAGCGAAGAATAAATCAAATGATCCACCTAATGCAATCCAGAGAAGAAGTTTACAAAAGAACTCAAGTGATCCAGAAAAATATTAAAAATATTTATGACAAGAGAACCAAAGAGGATAACCTTGAATTGGGTGATCTAGTTTTGAGATGGGACTCCATAAATGAAGATAAAGGTAAACATGGAAATTTCGATAGCTTGTGGAAGGGTCCTTACACCATTCGGGCCTTTAGAGGAAATAATGCTTTTCTACTTGCTAATAGTGATGGATCAGACCTGCCAGGGGGACCTATAAATGGCAGGATGTTGAAGCATTACTTGCCACCTCAGTAGAGAGATCAACATTCCATTCCATTGTACATATCATTTATTTTACGAGTATTTTAGGTGTAGTTGTTTTTGTTCAGGTGTTTTAAGCTTGCGGAGAAGGCCCTAAGACACTGAAAATGTCATCAAAAATTCTGAAATAAAGCAAGTTAGATAAAAGAAGAAGCTCTAGAAGAAATTTTTCAAGACAACAAGAAACAAGATTCTCGACATCTCGCAAGGAGGATACCATCCCCAGGTGGAGCCACTCTTATAACCCTATAATTTATAGGATCAAATATTGATTGTAATTTTGTCCCTTTAGTGTTTTTGACTTGTAGATAGTGCTGCATTCTAAAAAAAAAAAGAGAGGAAAATAAAAGAAAAGAAATGAGAAAAACTAAAAGAGGGCATAAAAGAAAATGGATAAAAGCCCCATGAAATGACAAGGACTTGATCCATACAGTTTAAACATGACCAAGTCTTTTAAATTTAAGTATCTAGGATTAGTGAATAAGCTTGGCTAAACTGTCTAACCTTAGCCAAGTAATCAGATTAGTTAGTGAATAAATTTGACCAAATAGTCTAATCTTGGTCAAATAGCCCCTAGGTAGAGTATTTTCTTAGTCCAATAGTTTAAGCTGGGCTAAAGATGCAAATGAGTAGGTTAGGACATAGGTTAGTCATCTTCCTTTCAATAAAACATGTAAGATGATCAATGAAAATGCATGATTTTCGATGATGAAATGTTTTTCTAACCCTATGGTGATAAAAAGTGTCACATACCCACTACCTAAATCAGATTTTTCTGGTCTTCTGCCGAATCAGCAGACCTAAATATCCATGGGGGCCTAGTGCAAGATAGCTCTTTTCTCTCTCTCTCCGTTCCCATGTGACCGCGGGTCATGATCACGGTTCAATTAAATGCAGTGCCTATTTGTATTTCGCGCCTCGGTGCTACAGTAATGTCAAATCGTTTGACTCTGCAACTGTCGAACCCCGACAGGGCTAGTGACCAGCCAATAGGGACGAATCCCTACAGGGTTAGCAAATGGCCAATCGGAACAAATTCCAACAAGGCTAGAGAATAGCCAATGAGAACGGGCCCCGTTGCTCGGTTAAGCAGAGTACAGGTGGCGGAGGGGGAAGTGCGACACGGTAGACAACATGACAGGAGGG
>JASDQU010011572.1:238756-255964 GCA_032191745.1 Picea mariana | reverse complement strand
CATGAACCACCTTTTGAATAAACTTCTGGGCATTACCTCATCAACCACCTTTGGAAGAAACTTTTTGGGAGCCTAGGGAGATATAAAGGAATCACTCAATTTAATAAATAAGAAATTTTCATCATTAACTTTTTTGTTTGTCTTCATTTTAATTTTGTATGTAAATAATTAATTTTGGCCTACTACATTATATTTATATAATGATAGTTGTATTCACAAGTATGAGTTATTTCATGTAAGTATGATTTAAGATTTATGGGAGAGTTGTATAGGTGCTTAATTTGAATATCTAATTATGACATCTAGTTATTATGGCTATCTATAGTTATATAAAGGGGTTTATTGTACAAGAGAAATGCACATGTGAATTGAATGATCCAATATAATTTCCCCCTCAAGTGTTTCTTGAGTATAAACTTCTAGTGTTCCTTGTTTCATGTATTTGATTATATATTTGTTACTAAATCATGAACTCAACATTTGGTATCAGAGCTCAAGGTGTCATCATTGACTCCATGTGAAGAGTGTGTTAGAATACATGTGTATATATGCTTTTGAAGAATGTTGATGCGAGTGAGTATTGTGAGACTCAAAAGAGAGAAGACCATATGCAAACCACACAATAATAGTTTCCAACAAATCGATCAAATCGTGGAGCATTGTTGAAGAAGTCACTCACTTAAGGCAATAACGTAGTTGTGGAAGAATTTAGTTTAGCAAATCAATGTTGCTTGCATAGAAAATCAAAGAAACATCCTGAGATGCCATTGAGTAATCTATTATAGATGTCATTTGGTTTCATGCAAGAGATCTTGATGGATATGTGGAGTCACTAACCTCTAGTCATTTTTGTACCCAATTGATGGCAAGATCGGGGAAATTATAACCAAGAATCTTGGCCATAGCATATATGGAGCCAGGGGCTCATTTTTTTATTCAATGACTCATTTGCTTCTTCAATGAAAGATATTGAAAGATCTACTTAAGATTTTTGTTGATGGTGAGGATGCATTCTCATTTGCTTCTTCAATGAAAGATATTGAAAGCTCTACATAAGATTTTTGTTGATTGTGAGGATGCATTCTTTATTGAAAGTATGTAAAATAATATTCATAGAATCACATGGAGAGGATGGCCATTCATTGGTGCCAATCAAAATCAATTATACAACACTGTATCCTCAAGAAATTATGCTTGACATTTATGGTACTATGGTGCATTCTTAATGTTGATCTAAGATCAAAATTATGAATTTTATGAAATGTGTTGGTGTGCCAAATATAATAACGATTAGTTGTTGCAAGGAGAGATGCTACACTTGAGTATGCTTATTGTGACTATAATGCAAATAGTTAAAGTGCACCAACCTGGCTAGTTGATACGAGTGGAAGAATGATAGATCAACAATGCCAAATGAATTATTGTAAGACAAGTTTGTTAGGTATGTTGTTCCATTGTAGCCAAGGAGAAAATTACCAAGTTATGCTTGCAAGTTAGCAAAGGAGACATTAGAGAAATTTTGAGGTTACAAATGGGACTCGAAACAAAAAATGTACTATCAAAATCAACTTAAAAAAACAATAGGATTCAAGATGATGATGTCAACCAAAATGATAAATAGTTTTGGAGGGAAAAAAACTAATTTTTTAATCATATTTTCGACTTAACTCCTTATGGGTTTACTCAAATTTCAAGTGTAGGAAATCCTTGGATCCTTAATTAAATTCTACATCCAACAAGAACCCACTCTGCATAATTTTGGTAGAACCAAAGCGAGATAAATTGGAAATACATGGAAAAAAAATGTTTCTTAGAAACACATTTTTTCATGTATTTCTAGTTTATCTCAAAAAACACATTTTTTATGTATTTCTAGTTTATTTCATTGTGTGTCTATCAAAAGTATGTAGAGTTGGTACTCATTGAATGTAGAATTTAATTCTAGATCCAACAAGTGCCTACACTTGAAATTTGAGTAAAATCATATGTTAATTTGAAAATATGATAAGAAAAAGTAGTTTTTTTCTATCCCTTTGAAAATGCATATCTTATTTTATTATTTTAACCATTGTTTTATTATTTTCCTTAGGAAGCCCATTTTAAATATCATAATTTATCTAATATTTTAAGCCTTGCTATATGTTACAAATATTTCATACTTTACTTTTGGTCTTACACATTTCATTTTATGGAAAGGAAACAATCTAAGATAGAACGTGACATCAGAAAGATGCAATGTCAAGTGGCAATTCAAAAAACATTCAATAGCAAAAGAAGAAAAATAAGAATGAAGTAGTAGACGTAGGGTAAACAAGTAGTGAAAATAATACAATGTGGAAATAATTAAGATTCAAAAGTAACTGAAATGAATCCATAGAAAATGAAATCCATATGAATTTTTATAATCTTTCTTAATAATATTGTTTGTGTCACGTCCTCATAATGTACCTTATGATCATATGCCTCTTGAGGGCGTGAGGCACTGCAACGTTTCTCAATTGGCTGCTTGGAAAATGTTACTTTGTCTGAACTATGCCTCTTCACCTAGAGCATACCCATACTCTGTTCTAGGCTACCAACAAGTCACACTCTAGTGCAACTCTTGTATACTTAGACAATTGTTAACAACTTTAACACTTAGTCATATTTAAGCATACATCCATGAACATGAGAAGCCAAGATAACAAAAATGAAATAGAAAAGAGAAACATAGATATAGAAGGTGGCACGAACTATGCCTATCACCCGACTAAGTCTTTGTTATTGCGAAACAATTACAACTTGAGTGATACCAGCTCAATTTACAACTTTAGCAAAGTCACACGACTCGTCTCACCTCTCCAAGACACTCATAAACAGATTCGTCACACCAAGAATATATGTCGTAATAATCTATGTTACTTCATGCGGTGCACCTCGGACGTTCCCTCAACCGCAGACTTGTTGTCTCTTCATTGCTGTAGACTTCACAGATTTTGGCTTTGCCTCACACATGCCTCAAACAGACCTGTGTTTCCATACTTCCCAAAAATTGACCCAAAAGAAGTTATCCCAACTTTATCCATCAAATCCACCTCAAGGTAGCACAAGTCCTCCCATGTGGCGTGACTTGGCTCCTTGAGGGAGATTTTCATCTTCATCCACCTCAAAACCGCAAAGCTCTTCTTGCTCTACTTTTCTTCCAAGTTTTCTTCTTTGGTTGTGTTCCCTTATACCTTTATAGGCTTCAAACCATGCAAAGCGTCCTGTCTCTATTGTTATGGGTGAGCTAACCCATCAGTTCACCAAGTTGCACCCCTTCACAATGCTGGGTCGATTTCTCATGTGGGCACGTTCGAGCAGCTTGCCCAGTCGACCCACCGAACACTTCATTTCATCGGTTGGCCAACCCACTGATTCCTATTACTGAATCATTGTCTTGGGTGTGCATTCCCCTTAGGTGACTCAAGTCAACTCTCCTAAGTGCACCCCCCATTCCTTAGCCAATTTTCCTTCATTTTAGTATGTGGTGGAAGTGTGTAATCATTGGGTTGACGTTGCAGGCATTACATCCTCCCCCACCTCAATTTTTTGGCATCCTCTGCAACATTCACAAAATATGCAATATCCAAGTCTCTTCCTGAACTCCTGCCTCCACTAAAACTAATTCCGGTGGAAACCCCAAGTTTCATGCCAACTAGAAACCCCAAAATTCTGTCAAAGTGGAAAATCCAAGTTTCCTTGTGAAGTGGAAACTCCAAGTTTCCTTGTGAAGTGGAAACCCAAAGTTTCCAAATCGCACAATAATCATCCACAACCTGTGCAACCATCCACACTGCACTTTGCCCAAAGTTGTGTGTGACCAATTTTTTCTCTATGATGGAAAGATGTCTCTTACCTAACTCTATTTACAATGTCCAAGATGCCATTGCGAGGATCACCTCTGATTCATTGTTGTTTCTACTACAACCTAAACCAAAAATTCAAAAAAGTCTAAGTGTTGAACTTATGTGAACTTGTTGCTACATTTGTTTTGTTATACCCTATAATTTATAGGATCAACTGTTGATTGTAATTTGTCCCTTTAGTGTTTTTGACTTGCAGATAGTGCTGCATTCTAAAAAAAAAAAAAAAGGAAAAGAAAATAAAAGAAATGAGAAAAACAAAAAGAGGGCATAAAAGAAAATGGATAAAAGCCCCATGAAATGACAATGAATTGATCCATATAGTTTGAACATGGCCAAGTCTTTTAAATTTAAGTATTTAGGATTAGTGAATAAGCTTGGCTAAACTGTCTAACCTTATCCAAGTAATTAGATTAGTTAGTGAATAAATTTCACCAAACAGTCTAATCTTGGTCAAATAGCCCCTAGGTAGAGTATTTTCTTAGTCCAACAGTCTAAGCTGGGCTAAAGGTGCAAATGACTAGGTTAGGACATAGGTTAGTCAGCTTTATTTCAATAAAACATGTAAGATGATTGATGAAAATGCATGATTTTCGATGATGAAATGTTTTTCCTAACCCCATGGTGATAAAAAGAAAAAGAAGCAGTGCATGAAACCCATAAAAAGTCATTAAGCCTAAGTTTTGCATCATATATTGAATTGCGCCCTGGAGATTAAAGATCGGTGGGGGGGGGGGTCCGAAAAGATGTTTAAAATGTGCGCTCATATCTACGGTCATCCCATCAACGCGTAATCGGATGGTCCATAGGAGATTCCGGAACCCCTCGACCATTCTACCTTTAACGATGGGGGGGGTTCGACATGATGTTTAAATAATGCGCCCAAATCAATGGCCGATCCATCTTCACCCAGATCAATAATCAGTAAGGGATCCCAGACCCCTCGACCATTCACCCTTTAACGATGGGAGGGGGGGGGGTCCGGAATGAAGCTAAGTCCAGGCGAGCCCCATCCCAATGCGGCATCACCTCATTGCATCCTAACTCCCCCTCTCCAGGAATTTACCACCTACCATTTTTACAACTCACCACCACCATCCCGAGGTATCACATCCCACAACCACCCTCTACAAGTTCCATGTCACGACCCCGTCAGCACGTCCCATCCATATAACCGTTACAGGTCATATCTTCTCGTTCACCCCTCAATCATCAGTCTACACATCAACCAGAGACACTCAATAGACGTATTTCATCCTACCCTCTCACACTCTAAATGACCCATTGGCCATTTATGACTGGCCACATACCCATTGTTCATCTGACCTATCCTTTTTCGCCCAATGGATACCCGTTCACTCAAATTCAACCCCGTTTTGGTCATTTCCCATTCCATTCACACTCTATGCATATCAGAGACTCATTCTCTTTCGCCTCTGTAACATCTTGTCCAGCCTTAAATTTCACCTACTAACGTGTGCTCAGTGTGCAGGTACCGGAGGAAATCAATAGCGCCCAGAAGTAAAAAATCAAATTTAGAAGAAAATCCTTTTCTCCCACCTCCTGTCAATCTCGACCGAATCCCATTAGCAGACAAAGAATATCTAATCTCAGAAACTAGGTCTGAATTTGACTTTGCTGAGCTACAGTCGTGGTTCAGAGACACCTTCATCGATCAGAGCGATGAAATCGGGCTTTGGCAGTCAAATCTCCCTCTGTATCTTTTTCCCCAAGTCTATCACTTTCCTGAATTCGCCCTCAAGTGCCAAACACACTACCTCCCTGATCAAAGAGCCATAGTATCTTCATCTGGAGAAACCCTTTTCCTTATTTCACCCGACGCCATCGATCAGATGATGCAAGTACCCAGAGCCGAACCCCGTTCTCCCCTCAGAATGGAAACTTTGACAAAAATGTATCATAACTTATCATTTCCCCGAAGAGCATAAATATTTGAGCTTTTCCTCCCTCAAGACACCCAATTCCCTAAAAAGAATCCTCCCTACCATTCTTCCATATTTTCCGAAAGGGGAAACCAGATTATCTCCACACTGTGTTGCTTGCTTGGTTACTTCTCAGATGAATGGGTGGATGAACCTATATTAGGTTTCCTATCCATTTTCTCTGCTGAAGAGAAAGTCGCCACCCATTTCGACTACAACAATTTTTTGGCCGAGAACTTGCACGACCAGCTGGAAAATTTCCCTACAGAAGGCACGTTCTGGTATTCCTCAATACTAGCCTACATGTTCATGTTCTATCAAGTAGACAAATTTTCCTTTCACATGCAGAAGATGGACAAGGAAGCAAAACCTCAAGCAGTCACTTTATGGACGTCGCTACTTAGGAGAAGCTCCACTGAGTTCACTTTTAAACAATTCATTGAGTTGATTTATCACCCAGTTGTAGGCATGCTTAGTGGAAGACCTGAGCCGAGGATAAACGAGGATATCCAAAGAGTTATGCACCTTTCGGATCTCGCAAAGACTAGGGATTGGTTCCTATACCATAATCACACAGAAATCAGAGTGTATGGGTGTGAACTAGCTCCATACAAGTTGCCCAAGTATGCGCCTGTTTGAATATTCACATTATAGTATATTCATCAAATGATAAACTCAAATGACATCCATTTTGTGTCTCTAAAGAAAAAATAGTAGATGAGGATCAAAGGGCAAATAGGACCATTTATCTGCAACAATCGAGCTGTTGGGGAAGAGGCAGATAAATTATTGAAGGAAATGAAGTTTAGCACTAGTTTTATTTGGTGATATGACCCTAGTGGGATCATTGAAGAGATGAGATCCAAGAACAAAAGTTCACCTTATGCTCACACCCTCAAACCAGAAATTGAAAAGTATGTGAACCAGACATAGTGGGAAGAAAACACTCTGGTAGATACAGAACCATAGGAATCTCCTTCAGTCTCTTTTTCACTGACTACCACTCCACAGGTACCCAAGCAAAAAAAGGCCAAGAAAGGATGATTCACCTTCAATCACTGAGGTATCAGTAGAAGATTTTCAAGTATACAACAAGAAACCCAAAACCACTCATGCCACTCACATGTCTGGTGAGGAAGAGCCCTACTCTGCCACAGTGATTGAAAGAAGACAACAGGTGGTATCAACTTCTTCTTCAAAGAAGCAGACAGAGATAGTTGTGACCACCCAAACTCCACAAGGATCTGCACCTGTAAGCATTTTTGAAAAATGTGATATGATTAAAAAGAAGAACCAGATGCTGACTAATAACACCTACGCCCAGTTCTGGAAGCAAACCTCCACAACACAACACAAACTATTGTCATCCTTTGACACAAAGAAAGGAAGAATGCATCTGGAATTCCTGCAACCACAGGTGCCTCACCCAAAGAGATCACTAACTACAAGAGGTCAACTATTGTTTTTGAGACCAAACAAGTCCATCCAACTGACTAGATAGATTTGCACAGACAGACTAGAGAAATGGTCTTCTCCACATTATCACATGCTTCCTCTACCACAACTAAGTTATAGGTATCTTTAATCAATGTTAAGACCCAATTGAAGTTGGAAAATTTATCCTCTTTTGCAAAAGACAACAGAGTAAAATCCTTAGAGGAGTTGGTGCTCAAGATTGGGTACGATCCCTCAAATGTAAAAGCAGCAGAGGAGATGATAAAGAAAAAGAATTCTGACATTGCATCTCTAAGAAAACAACTGAAATTGCCACCAACAAAAGATTCACAAGATAAAGAAATAGCTAAAGAAGAAAACGAGAAAGAAGAATTGCTGAAACTTATCATGCAGAAGAACGCACAGCTCAGGGAAATGGAGGCAGATTTGGAAAAGTTATTAAAAGAGAAGGAACAATCGACCCTGATGGAATTCATTTCATTTAGTGCAGTTCCCATCGCATAATTCAGTACAATAGCTATGCCAACAACCACTACAGTAGAAATTCCATCAGCAACTCCATTGACAACATTGGAAAAGACTGTGGAGCTAGCAAAGTCCATGGAGGAAATGACTTTGCAAGGAACAAATATCAATAGGCTGAAAATGGAGATTGAAAGTCTACAGGAACTCAAGTCCTCTTTCCAAACAAGATACAATATTGAGAGACAAGTATCAGAGAAACTTAAGCAGAAAATACAACAGCTTCAGAAACAAACAGTGGCAGGTAAGACATTAGCAGAGGCTAAGGAAAATATTTGGACAGATATCTTGAAATCCATAAATGATATTTGGCCCATGATGCAAATCATTTTTGAACAAGATGATCTGGTGTTAAAGAGTAAGCAGGCCATTGACAGGATAAGAACAGAGTTGGGTGAGATGCCCTCGACAGCCAAAGAGATCATCAAGTTTTTGAATTTAAAAACTAAGGAAGATATCGAAGACCTAAAAGTTGAAGACAGGACAAAAAATATCCTTGAAGTCAAAAGAGTGTTGACTAAAAAAGGATTAATGTTGAAATTGGAGGAAAAGGCTCATAACATGGACATTGGAGTTCAAAGATTTTTTAGCAAGATTGAAGCCTTACAGAAAAAGGGTCTTCCTGATCTACGTGTCCTAAATGATAAATTAATGACTTTGTTCAATTACAAGCAAAAGATCACCACCATGGCCAAAGACAGTTCGAAGTTTTCAAGGATACAGGGCATCATCACGGGCAAAGCATTCTTGGAGACTCTACAGCATGACCTCAGCATACAACACGAAATCAAGTACATCTTCCTCATCAAGCCAACTTTTGCTAAATACATCGAGAGGGACGAAGTCTACCACCAGCTATTGAAAGTTACCATCCCAAGCACACAAAGATGGGATGAGCTGTGTGAATTGATTGAGTAAAGGTAAAGCCTCGTCCAGGTCAGCGTCCAACACAGTCAAAGTCATCCGAATGACTCACCAATGGTCTTCCCCGAAATCAGCATGAGATATTCGACACATCATCATCAGTTACTACATTTATGCATCTTGTTAGCTAGTTAGTTAGACTTGGACTCTATCACATCCTAATCATTAATGACGGGGTCATTTGTAACTTTTATTATAAATATTTCCAACTTAGAAGTATTGAGGGTTGTTGATCTTTACGCCCAAGCAAGCTCTAATCGTTGTAATTTTTATCAAGAGGTTATTCCAGTAATACAAAGAGAAGTTTCACAGGATTCCTACATGTTAACTGTTGGTGAAGTTTCCTCTGTCTACGTAAAAGTTTTTCCTTCTCAGTTATCATATTGTCTTTCTAAATCTAATCTTTAAAAGAAGTTAAAGTTGCAGAATTTTCCATCATGTACTCTGTTCTTAATCTTTTATAGATTTAAATGTTTTTATTTTGATGTTATAACCAAGAAATTCTTAAATGCTTTTTTGTTTTAACTGATACCTCACCTTTTTCAGCAATACACCATTTTATTCCTAAAGAATCTAGCACTAGCACTATCTCGCCCTATAAAACAAATTTCTTAAAAGTTGTCTTTAACCTCTATCTTTTTTAAAACAGACCCCATAGCCCAATTGAAGCATAAGTGATGTTCATCCATTTCATTTAAAAACAATACAAACAACTCAGTTATATTCTTTCTAACTAGCCTAAAATCTTGAAAATCCAAACAAATCTAAAACTCACAGAGAGATCCCTCCCTGAAACTAGTAGGGATAGCTCCCAGTTTCAAAGCGGTTGGTTAAGGTTACCTCTGATAAATTTCTTCTTACCTCACAACAACCTCTGGGAATTTACAGAGTGATAACATAAATGACGACCATACTGGGGGCGAACTGAACAAACTCTCCACCCCTTGTTTTCTTTCCCCTAGAACAAAGACAACTTTATTTCTGGAAGAAACACAAAGCCTAAATTTTATCTAGAAATAATGTTCAGAGGTTGTTAAAATTTGTATATAAATAGTTAAAATCTCTAAAGAAAGAATAAAATCAACAGTTTTGGCTCCCAAAATAATTTCTACCAGATCTCATCCTGACCCAAAACCTGCAATAGTAATAGATAACCCTGAAAGACTACTCAGGAAGAAAAATACTGCGGAAATTTCAAGGAGTAACAACCCACTTCCAAGGTATTTTCCATCCTAGAAAAGTTAGTTGTTCTTCTAGACCTTGAGCCTGAAATACCCTTTCGAACAAGTCTTTTCAGGACGAAATCCGACAGTTTTGTCAGTAAAACTGTCTTAGGCCAAATCATTTTTCAGCCCAGGACCCTTGAGATACTTTCTCCTAGAGCTGAAGGTGATCAACGTTTTCACCCCGAGACTGATAAGCTCGAAGACCTAGTCGCAAATCTTGGTCAAGCCTTAGACAAACTCCATCTTCAATAGTCCGTTGAACTTCCTGCTTTAACTATTGTTGCAGTTTCTGCTAAAACTAAACTAGGTCACTCCATTCCTCCAAGTTGTTCATCTTCTATATCTTCAGGCATTACCTCTCCTGTCAGACAGGTTGTTGTTCAGCCTCCCCCACCAATCATGGCAGCAAGATATGCTCCATTGGTATTGGTTTCTCCTCTACATGACATGCCCCAAGATTATCAAACTAGACTCCCATAGTTTGATAGTACTAGTCCCTTGAATGCACAACAACATGTTGACAAAATGAACGATTACTTTGACCTACAGGAAGTAAACGGAGTTGATGTGCAGATTTGATTATTTGCACAAAGCCTAACTGGAGAAGTGAAAAAATGGTTCAAAACTTTACGTGCTGCTACCATTACTGATATTCCTGGCTTTCATCGAACTTTCCTTGACTGGTGGGAGGTAAAGAAAAATCCTCTTCAGATCCTGTCAGAGTATGAGAACATCAGAAGGAACCAAGGAGAGACAATGTAGGATTACTGCACTCGTTTCAAGAATCTATACAATGCCATCCCGACTGAAATCAAAACACCACAAGGTTTGGTGTTAATAAAGTTCCCTGATGGTTTTGACACCGACATGTCATATCAATTAAGGGAAAGAAGCGCAACAACTCTGGAAGACATGAAAAGAAGTGTTGTCAGTGTAGAAGAAAATATTTTGGCTAGAAGGGCCAGGTAGAGGACAGAAAAGAGAGTCACCACCAAAGAAGAACCTTCTACTTCCTCATCAGATGCCAAATTAGATTCTCTTGCCAGGGCTATGGAGAAAATGATGGAGAGACTCACCATAACTGACAGGAACCCACCTAGGGAGAACCAAGCTGCCCCTCAAATCAGAAACCCGAAATTTAGAAGAAATCAACCTTAGATTAGATAGAGAGATCCTAGAGATCAACGGGAACAAAGGGGACCTGATCAACAGATTAGACCACCTCTCCAGGAAAATTATGCTAATGACGGGGAGGAAGTAATTGAGGAGTTTGGTGATACTCATATAAATCTAATAGGTGATCATGATCACGATCATGAATCTATTTTCCTCACCCAGGAAGAACATGAAATCTTTATCCTTTCACAAACAGAGGTAAATGAGGAAGTTGAGATAACAAAACAACAAGCCTTTGAGAACACTATAATGACTATAATGGAGGTTCAGATGAAGTATAACTTGAGGAATAAGAAGACTAACGAGAATTATCTGAAGACGGCTGCTGAAACCAGGAAAACCTCAGAAAAACTTCCCAAGAAATCCCTTGGGCAGAATGACGTTGAATCTCTTGTGCAAAAAACTCCATAAATTCTTAAGAGAACAAGTTGGACAAAAGTTTCATCAACCATTCAAATAGGTGCACTTGTCCACAGAGTTTTTATCAATAAATCAGAAGTACAGAGTTTAAACAAAACCACTACTCCTTTCAACCTTGAAGGGGAACTAGAAAAATTGAAGATTCCCATTCCCCTCTCTGAGTTGATGAACAAGAACGCTTACAGGTCTTAGGTTATAAAAGCTTTAAGCATAGAACCCGATATAGGTACCAAAGCCTTGAATGTTGGATCTGTATACCACTTTGACACAGTAAACCTTGTCAATGATCAACCTGAGCTCCTGTTTGGTCCTGAAGTTGACGGTCAAACTGATAATGGTGTTGTGGCCCCTTTTTACTTCAGCCTAAATATCCACAATCTAATATTACACAACGCTATGCTAGATTTGGGTGCCTCTCACAACCTAATTCCCAAAGTCGTGATGGAAAAGTTGGGACTCGAATTCACCAGACCCTACAAAGATTTGCATTCTTTCGACTCCAGCAAGGTCAAATGTATAGGCCTGATTAAAGACTTATGCATCACCTTGGCTCAAATCCCGGAGAAAATTTTGGTGATGGACATCGTCGTGGCATATATTCCCCCCAAGTATGGTATGTTGCTATCAAGGTCTTGGGGAGCTAAATTGAGAGGAACCCTGTAGCTAGATATGTCCTACGCCACCATTCCAGTTTTCGGTCAATAGAGAAGACTTTACAGGGAAACACTGATGAAGTATATGGTTAGTAGTCAGGAAAAGCCACACAA
Source organism: Picea mariana (assembly GCA_032191745.1). NCBI lineage: Eukaryota > Viridiplantae > Streptophyta > Pinopsida > Pinales > Pinaceae > Picea > Picea mariana. The sequence goes on along the minus strand of JASDQU010011572.1, from coordinate 243,647 downwards.
TTACCCACTATATTCTGCACACTCTTACCTGGATTCTTTTATTCTATATAACGACGGTGATCTTGAAGAACAAATCACACAACTAGAGGATGATGCACCTGATCCAAAGGATGATAAAGCAGTTGTCGAAGTAAGAAACCCCATGATTGAAGAAAATGAGGAATTGCCAACAAACTTCTGGAGCATGGACTTCGATGGTGTTGTGAGTAAAGAAGGAGATGGAGCCAGAGTGTGGATGCATAAACACAGATCAAAGTACTCTGAGAATCATTCCTATAAACTGAACTTCCAATGTACTAACAACATAGCCAAGTACGAGGCTTTAATGCTCATCTTGAAATTATTGAAGAAAGTTGGTGCTAAGCAGATAATGGTAAGGGGTGATTCTGAATTGATTATCAAGCAAATCAAAGGTGAGTATGCAGCAAAACATCCCAGACTTAGAGCCTATAGGAATGTTGTTTTAGATGCTATTCAATGCTTTACCAAGATTGACTTGCAGGTGATGCCTAGGGGACAAAATATACTCATAGATGGACTGGCTACGTCAGCAACTACCTGTAAAATCCCTTTTCGTCCCACTCGCAAGTACACAGTGGAGGTGAAGTGCAGACCCACCGTTCCTGACAACATCAGATATTGGCAGGTATTTGGAAATGACGATCAAATTGAAGATTTTATGCAATGTAAAAATGATTTCGAATGTACAAACATAGATTTAGAAAATGGTGACGAATTTGTAAATAAATCTATTTTTGAGAATGGAAGTGTAAATACAATAGATGCTGAAGAATTCAATGAAAATGATGTAGATTCTGATATCCTACAGTTGAAAAATAATGTGTTACCTAGAGGTTTAGTTCCGTTGGAAGACTTGTTTGATTTTAACGATGTGGCCAAAAAACTGAAAATTGAAGCTAGCGGTAAAGAGGTTGAAGATTGCAACATAGGAACAGAAGAAAACCCCAAAATGATAAAACTGTCTAAATCCCTGCCACCAGAGAAAAAAGAAAATACATTGAACTTTTTAAGGAATATATAGATGTTTTTGCCTAGGGCTATGAGGACTTAAAATCCTATGACAAAAGTACTATACAACACCAGATTCCCATAAAAGAAGAACACAAACCTTTCAGATAGAAACTTAGGAGAATTAATCCCAAATTGCTTTCCCTAATAGAGAAAGAAATAAAAAGATGTATGATGCCAAGATTACAGTCCCCTTGATATTTTCCAAATGGGTTTCTAATCTAGTTCCAACTAGGAAGAAAACTTGCGAGATCAGACTCTGTATAGATTTCAAAAATCTGAACAAAGTCTCCCTCAAAGACAATTACCCTTTACCCAAAATGGACCATATTTTACAAAAGGTGGTCGGATCCAGTGGAATCTCCTTACTGGATGGTTTCTCCAGTTGCAACCAAGTTCTGGTCCATCTAGAAGATCAAGAGAAGACATCTTTTACCACACCTTGGGGAACCTTCATGTATGTGAAGATGCCTTTTGGTCTGATGAATGCTAGGGCTACTTTCCAAAGAGCAATGGATATTGCCTTTGTGGATGAGACTAGGAGATTTATAGTCATTTATCTGGATGATGTAATTGTTTAATCCAAATCCGATAAAGAACATTTGCTCCACCTCAAACATGTGTTTGAGAAGTGCAGGAAATTTGGGATTTCATTGAATCCTAAGAAAAGCCTTTTCGGGTTAGAGGAAGGAAAAATACTGGGACACATAATCTCAAAAAATGGAATTAAAATAGATCCCAGTAGGATAGAATCTATCCAGAAGGTGGAACACCCTAGGAACATCAAAGAACTACAATCTTTCATTGGCAAAATAAATTTCCTTAGAAGATTCATACCAAACTTGGCCGAACTTCTCAGGAATATCATCAATATGTTGAAAAAGGACACAAAAATCAAATGGAACGCCGAGTCCAAACAGTCATTTGAGAAAGTGAAACATGCTCTTACCCAAGCCCTAGTTATGATTAGCCCAGACTATACCAAAGACTTTTATCTTTTCTCCTTCACGTATGAGCACACTATAGTAGTGGTATTGTTGCAGAAAAATAGCGAAGGGTACGAGCAACCCATATCTTTTTTCAGCAAATCTTTAAGGGATGTAGCGTTGAATTATAACATTATGGAGAAACAAGTCTTCACTCTGGTAAAGGCTATAAAAGATTTTAGGGTCTATATTCTCCACTCTCACACAATTACATATGTCCCAAACATAGTGGTTAAGGATATCCTGACCCTGGATAATCCGGATGGTAGAAGAGGAAAATGGATTGTGGTTATTCTGGAATACAACATTGAAATAAAACCTACTAAATTGATCAAAGGACAGGTTTTGGCCAAACTAATGTATGTGTCTAATTTTCATGCTTTAGATATTAACTTTTTGGCTGCAGTGGACGGACCAGAAGAGCAGGCGACTCCAAACATAAAAGAGGCATTCTTAAATTCCCCTTGGTACGCAGACCTCATTTTTGTGCTCCACAATTTATAGTATCCTCCAGGTTTGACTAAGACCAAAGCTAGATTTATTAAATTGAAAGCATTGAAATTTTGTATTTTGGAAGGCAATCTCTATTGGAAAGATCTTGGTGGTATCTTGCTTAATTGCTTATTAAAAGATGAAGCTGACAAAGTTCTTCAAGATTTTCATGCAGGAGACTGTGGTGGACACCTGAGATGGAAGACCATAGCTAACAAGATTCTGAGAGCTGGCTTTTACTGGCCTACTATGTTTGTTGATGTTCACCAGAAGGTTACTTCTTGCCACAAGTGTCATATTTTTTAAGGTAAAAGGAAGCTTCTTCCACTCCCAATGAAACCCATCTATGTTGAATCTCCTTTCCAACAATGGGGGCTAGACTTCATTGGTGAAATACATCCTCCCTCTTCGGGCCAACATAAATGGATCCTTACGGCCACTGACTAGTTCACCAAGTGGATCGAGGTTGTACCATGCAGGCAAGATACTGACTCTATCATCATCAAGTTTTTAGAAACTAATATTCTGTCTCGTTTTGGATGTCCCAGAAAAATTATAGCTGACAATGCAACAGCTTTCAGATCCAAAAGGCTCATAGATTTTTGTGTCAATATCATATTACTTTGGGACACTCGACGGCTTATTATCCACAGAGAAATGGGATAGCTGAGTCTTCTAACAAAAGTCTGGTGAACATTCTCAGAAATACACTACAGGAAAACAAGAAATCATGGCATAATAAGTTGGTTTTCTCACTCTGGACGGACAGAATAAGCACCAAAAGATCGATTGGTATGTCTCCATACCAGTTGGTGTATGGCATCGAGGCAATTTTTTCCCTTTCATTAGGAGTTTCGGTCATGAAACTATTGCAGGAAACACAAGAAGAACCAAATGATGTCCAGCGAAGAATAAATCAAATGATCCACCTAATGCAATCCAGAGAAGAAGTTTACAAAAGAACTCAAGTGATCCAGAAAAATATTAAAAATATTTATGACAAGAGAACCAAAGAGGATAACCTTGAATTGGGTGATCTAGTTTTGAGATGGGACTCCATAAATGAAGATAAAGGTAAACATGGAAATTTCGATAGCTTGTGGAAGGGTCCTTACACCATTCGGGCCTTTAGAGGAAATAATGCTTTTCTACTTGCTAATAGTGATGGATCAGACCTGCCAGGGGGACCTATAAATGGCAGGATGTTGAAGCATTACTTGCCACCTCAGTAGAGAGATCAACATTCCATTCCATTGTACATATCATTTATTTTACGAGTATTTTAGGTGTAGTTGTTTTTGTTCAGGTGTTTTAAGCTTGCGGAGAAGGCCCTAAGACACTGAAAATGTCATCAAAAATTCTGAAATAAAGCAAGTTAGATAAAAGAAGAAGCTCTAGAAGAAATTTTTCAAGACAACAAGAAACAAGATTCTCGACATCTCGCAAGGAGGATACCATCCCCAGGTGGAGCCACTCTTATAACCCTATAATTTATAGGATCAAATATTGATTGTAATTTTGTCCCTTTAGTGTTTTTGACTTGTAGATAGTGCTGCATTCTAAAAAAAAAAAGAGAGGAAAATAAAAGAAAAGAAATGAGAAAAACTAAAAGAGGGCATAAAAGAAAATGGATAAAAGCCCCATGAAATGACAAGGACTTGATCCATACAGTTTAAACATGACCAAGTCTTTTAAATTTAAGTATCTAGGATTAGTGAATAAGCTTGGCTAAACTGTCTAACCTTAGCCAAGTAATCAGATTAGTTAGTGAATAAATTTGACCAAATAGTCTAATCTTGGTCAAATAGCCCCTAGGTAGAGTATTTTCTTAGTCCAATAGTTTAAGCTGGGCTAAAGATGCAAATGAGTAGGTTAGGACATAGGTTAGTCATCTTCCTTTCAATAAAACATGTAAGATGATCAATGAAAATGCATGATTTTCGATGATGAAATGTTTTTCTAACCCTATGGTGATAAAAAGTGTCACATACCCACTACCTAAATCAGATTTTTCTGGTCTTCTGCCGAATCAGCAGACCTAAATATCCATGGGGGCCTAGTGCAAGATAGCTCTTTTCTCTCTCTCTCCGTTCCCATGTGACCGCGGGTCATGATCACGGTTCAATTAAATGCAGTGCCTATTTGTATTTCGCGCCTCGGTGCTACAGTAATGTCAAATCGTTTGACTCTGCAACTGTCGAACCCCGACAGGGCTAGTGACCAGCCAATAGGGACGAATCCCTACAGGGTTAGCAAATGGCCAATCGGAACAAATTCCAACAAGGCTAGAGAATAGCCAATGAGAACGGGCCCCGTTGCTCGGTTAAGCAGAGTACAGGTGGCGGAGGGGGAAGTGCGACACGGTAGACAACATGACAGGAGGG
>JASDQU010011572.1:194922-219657 GCA_032191745.1 Picea mariana | reverse complement strand
GGGGGGGGGGGGGTCCGGAATGAATCCAAGTCCAGGCGGGCCCCATCCCAATGCAGAAACACCTCATTGCATCCTAACTCCCCCTCTCCAAGCATTTACCACCTACCATTTTTACAACTCACCACCACCATCCCAAGGTATCAAATCCCACAACCACCCTTTGCAAGTTCCATGTCACGACCCTGTCAGCACGTCCCATCCATCTAACCGTTATAGGTCATATCTTCACGTTCACCCCTCAATCACCAGTCTACACGTCGACCAGAGACATACATCATAGATCTTTCATCCTGCCCTCTCACACTCTAAACAACCCATTGGCCATTTATGACTGGCCACAAACCCGTTGTTCATCTGACCTGTCCTTTTTCTCCCAATGGATACCCGTTCACTCAAATTCAACATCGCTTCAGTCAGTTCCCATTCCATTCACACTCCCTGTGTATCAGAGACTCATTCTCTTTCACCTCTGCAACATCTTGTCCAGCCTTAAATTTCACCTACTAACGTTTTCTCAGTGTGCAGGTACCGGAGGAAATCAATGGCGCCCGAAAATAAAAAATCAAATGTAGAGGAAAATCTTTTTCTCAGACCTCCTGTCGATCTCGACCGGATCCCATTAGCAGACAAAGACTATCTAATCTCATAAACCAAGTCTTAATTCAACTTTGCTGAGCTACAGTCATGGTTCATAGACACCTTCATCGATCAGAGCGATGAAATTAGGCTTTGGCAGTCAAATCTCCCTCTGTATCTTTTTCCCAAGTCTATCACTTTCCTAAATTCACCCTCAAGTGCCAAGCACACTACCTCCCTAATCATAGAGCCATAGTATCTTTGTCTGGAGAAACCCTTTTCCTTATTTCACCTGACACCATCGATCAGATGATGCAAGTACCCAGAGACGAACCCCGTTCTCCCCTCACAATTGAAATTATGACAGAAATGTATCAGAACTTATCATTTCCCCAAAGAGCACAAATCTTTGAGATTTTCCTCCCCCAAGACGCCCAATTCCATAAAACATATCCTCCCTACCATTCTTGCATATTTTCTGAAAGGGGAAACTAGATTGTCTCCACACTGTGTTTCTTTCTCAGTTACTTCTCATATGAATGGGTGGATGGACCTATCTTAGGTTTCCTGTCCATTTTCTCTGCTGAAGAGAAAGTCGCCACCCATTTTCACTACAACGGTTTCTTAGCCGAGAACTTGCACGACCAGCTGGAAAATTTCCCTACAGAAGGCATGTTTTGGTATTCCTCAATACTGGCCTACATGTTCATGTTCTATCAAGTAGACAAATTTTCCTTTCACAAGTAGAAGATGGACAAGGAAGGAAAACCTCAAGCAGTCACTTTATGGATGTCGCTGCTCAGGAGAAGCTCCACTGAGTTCACTTTTAAACAATTCATTGAGTTTTTTTATCACCCAGTTGTAGGCATGCTTAGTGGAAGACCTGAACCAAGGATAAACGAGGAGATCCAAAGATTTCTGCACCTTTCATATCTCACAAAGACTGGGGATTGGTTCGTATACCAGAATCACACAAAAATTAAAGTGTATGGGCGTGAACTAGTTCCATACAAGTTGCCCAAGTATGTGCCTGTTCGAATATTCACACTGGAGTATATTCGTCAGATGATAAACTCAGATGACATCCATTTTGTTTCTCTAAAGAAAAAACAAAAGATGAGGATCAAAGGGAAAATAGGACCATTTATTTGCAACAATCGAGCTGTTGGGGAAGAGGCAGATAAATTATTGAAGGAAATGAATTTCAGCACCAGTTTTATTTGGCGATATGACCCCAGTGGGATCATTGTAGAGATGAGATCTAAGAACAAAAGTTCACCTTATGCTCACACCCTCAAACCAGAAATTGAAAAGTATGTGGACTAGATAGAGTGGGAAGCAAACACTCTGGTAGATGCAGAGCCACATGAATCTCCTTCAATCTTTTTTTCATTGACTACCACTCCATAGGTACCCAAGGAAAAAAGGCCAAGAAAGGATGATTCACCTACAATCACTGAGTTATCAACAAAAGATTTTCAAGTATACAGCAAGAAACCCAAAACCACTCATGTCACTCAAATTTCTGGTGAGGAAGAGACCTACTCTGCCACAATGATTGAAAGAAGACAACAGGTGGTATCAACTTCTTCTTCAAATAAGAAGACAGAGATAGCTGTGACCACCCAAACTCCACAAGGATCTGCACCTGTAATCATTTTTGTAAAATATGATATGATTAAAAAGAAGAACCAGATGCTGACTAATAACACCTACGCCCAGTTCTGGAAGCAAACCTCCACAGCACAGTACAAACTATTGTCAACCTTTGACAAAGAGAAAGGAAGAATGCATTTGGCATTCCTGCAAGCACAGGTGCCTCACCCCAAAGAGATCATTGACTACAAGAGGTCAACTATTGTTTTTGACACCAAACAAGTCCATCCAGCTGACCAGATGGATTTGCACAGACAAACTGGAGAAATGGTTTTCTCCACATTAGCACATGCTTCCTCTACTACAACTAAGCTACAAGTATCTTTAAGCAATGTTCAGACCCAATTGAAGTTGGAAAAGATATCCTCTTTTGCAAAAGACAACAGAGTAAAATCCTTAGAGGAGTTGGTTCTCAAGATTGGGTACGATCCCTCAAATGTAAAAGCGGAAGAGGAGATGATAAATAAAAATAATGTTGACATTGCATCTCTAAGAAAACAACTGAAATTTCCACCAACAAAAGATTCACAATCCAAAGAAATAGCTGGAGCAGAAAATGAGAAAGAAGAATTGTTGAAACTTATCATGTAGCAGAACACACAGCTCATGGAAATGGAGGCGGAGTTGGAAAAGTTATTAAAAGAGAAGGAACAATTGACCTCGATGGAATTCATTCCATTGAGTGCAGTTCCCATCACAGAAGTCAGTACAACAGCTATGCCAACAACCACTATAGTAGAAATTCCATCAACAACTCCATTGACAACATTGGAAAATACTGTGGAGCTAGCAAAGTCCATGGAGGAAATGACTGTGTAGGGAACATAGATCAATAGGCTGAAAATGGAGTTTGAAAGTCTACAGGAACTCAATTCCTCTTTCCAAACAAGATACAATATTGAGAGACAAGTATCAGAGAAACTCAAGCAGGAAATACAACGGCTTCAGAAGTTATTCCAGTAATACAAAGAGAAGTTTCACATGATTCCTGCATGTTAATTGTTGGTGAAGTTTCCTCTGTCTACGTAAAAGTTTTTCCTTCTCAGTTATCATATTGTATTTCTAAATAGAATCTTTAAAAGAAGTTAACATTGCAGAATTTTCCATTGTGTACTATGTTCTTAATCATTTATAGATTTAAATGTTTTTCTTCTGATGTTATAACAAAGAAATTCTTAAATTTTTTTTGTTTTAACTGATACCTCACCTTTTTCAGCAATAAATCATTTTATTCCCAAAGAATCCAGCATTAACACTATCTCACCTTGTAAAACGAATCTCTTAAAAGTTGTCTTTAACCTCTATCTTTTTTAAAACAGACCCCATAGCCTAATGGAAGCGTAAGTGATGTTCAACCATTTCATTTAAAAACAATACAAACAACTCGGTTATATTCTTTCTAACTAGCCTAAAATCTTGAAAATCCAAACAAATCTAAAACTCACATAGAGATCCCTCTCTAAAACTGGTAGGGCTAGCTCCCAATTTCGAAGAAGTTTGTTAAGGTTACCTCTGATAAATTTCTTCTTACCTCACAACAACCTCTGGGAATTTACAGAGTGATAACATCTTCCACAATGTCAAAGTGTTTCACTTTGAACCTATCGATACATCCATACTCTGACTTCCTTCCGCAATTTGGTCCTTCCACACAACGATCTCAGACCAAGGCAAGGTCTCCCCTCACCTTGTTCCACTATGGAGTCACCCAAAAGAAAAGTCATATGCGACAACTTGACTCCACTATACACCTCATGGCATAGTTAGCCAATCTACCCCAAGAACTGCACATCCATACTTCCATTTGCCTCACTACTTCATCACTCATCCATGCTATGACGTCTACCTCTATATGCATTGGAATGGTTAGGATTCACCCTCAACCATTATTCCAAAATAAAGAGAACCACCCATGTCCAAGTAATCTATCCATGTTGATGTCCACACAATTATCCTCCAAATGAAGGAAAGTCCTCAACTCACCTCCTTTCGTCAAGTCACCTCTCTGCAACTCAACATCTGCGATGAGTGTGGCCACTGCACTCACACTCCTCAAATGTCCTAATGAATTTTTCAAAGTTCTCTAAGTAGAATGATTCACCTCTAAGGACTTCTATTCCTTACGCACATTCACACCAATACTTCTGCCAACTCCAACTAATGACCTCCTCCAGATATTCGAGCCATTGCACAGTCATCCCAAGCCACCAAGGTGCACTCCACCTCATCCAATGTCCCATACCAAAGGTGAGAGAACACCACCCAAGTCACCTAGTCTTCATTCTTCCCATTCAGGTTGATTTCCAACAATTCTTGGTCAATTTGTTCGTTGACTCTATATGTATCCTAAAATGAAACTACCTTGCACCTACTACAAGAATTCAAACTCTGGCATTGTCATCGCTATTTTTAATTCATCACATGACCCAAAAAATATGGCTAAGGCACCAAAGACCAGGGCGTCTCATCCATCCTCTCAACTTGGAATGAACAAACTGCACAACCCACTTCACCGCAATGACCTATCCAACACACCTCATCAAAGAGTTGGGTAGCTTCCTCAAGCCACCTCCATGACTGAATTCAAATATTCCTAAGGCCACCATAGGACTCGTCCAAGTAGTTCGCCCAAGCTCTCATCACATTCATCTAACAAAGGTGTCCCAAACTACTATAAGACTTCTTCAAATCTGCATCACTTGAGTCACCCTCAAGTCTATCGTTTTTCACCATGGAAATAGATTTCACTTGAACCACCAAGTCATATGATTTCCCTTCAAAGAACTCACCATAAAACTTATAAAATGAAAGAACTCAAAACCAACCTTACCTCTCCAACAACATCCTTCACGGCAACCATGTTCTAAGTTTGTTGTCTTGGGCCTCCTCTTTCCCAAGCAATCGACTCTCTACATGAACTCCCCCCAATCATCATCTTCATCTCCACAACCTACAAGACTTCACTACGATACAAAGTTGAGTCCATCCATACACTTCATGAATATTTCTAATTCCTAAACTTCACATGCAACTGACCAAGCTCATCTCCAATGTCTTTCCATCTCTGCACCTTCACTGCTTCCGCTTCAAGGCACCATGCATCCACTCCCGATTGTCATTTCATATTGTTGCTAACTGACTATTGTAAATCTATGAAGAGTCACCTCGTCTAAAGGTTAATATCAACCCACTCATCCAACAACCCATATGAACTCAATTGTTTTTCTCGGCGATGCACAACATGAAGACGTCATGATGGAAAATTCAACCAACTTCCTGCTGCAGAGCTTCTATAGGTCACCCAAGGTCGTCCAACACACCCAATTGCTTCACTGTGTTGCAACCTAGAATTAATCCCCTTCGCAACCACTTATGTGATCACTCTCTATGTTTCACTTATGTGATCACTCATGTGGTTATATCTACGACAAGTCATGTGACAAATCCTACATTCATCTGCCTCGCCCAAGTGCTTGGTTCTTCCAACAAAATCTACATCTGGTCTATCAAGGCATGCACAACATGTCTGACACTGAATTTCGTCACACATAAACCAACCAATTCAACCTCTGCAATCAACTCTACAAAAAAAAATTCAATCACCCACCTTGTCCAAGTGCTTCATCTTACCACAAAATCTAATCTCGTTCTACACAAGGTGTGCTCCCAAATCCACCCTTCTCACTACAACATCAACGGAAACCATATTGTAAGTCTGATGAAAATTTTTTGATAAATCAATTCACTCCACCGAATGGTTCACCAAGTCTACGAATGTTCCCACCAAACCAAATTTGCAACGAACAACCTTCTGAAAAAGTGTACCCCACCACAATATTTCTATTGTCAAGAGCGATGAAGAGCACCAAAATTCTCTGATACCATCTATCATCAATATAGTGGTGAAGATCTTCCCAACCCTTCTTCAAAATCTTTGACGAATCCACTCTGATACCATCTATCACATCCCCACAGTGTTCCTTATGATCATACACCTCTTGAGGGCATGTGACATTCTGACATTTCTCACTTGGTTTCTAGGAAACACCAAGGTTACTTTGTCCCGACTACACCTCTTCACCTAGAGAATACCCATAATCTATTCTAGGATACCAACAAGTCACACTCGTACTCTAGTGAAAGTCTTGTATACTTAGACAATTGTTAATAACTTTTAACACTTATTCATATTTAAGCATACATCCATGAACATGAGAAGCCAAGAAAACAACAACAAAAAAGAAAAGAGAAATATAGATATAGTACAGGTGGCACGAATTGTGCCTAACACTCGGATAATTCTTTGTTATTGCGAAACAGTTACAACATGAGCATTATTGACTCAATTTACAACTTAGGAAAATTCACATGAATCACCTCACCTTTCCAATACACTCATAAAATGTGTAACATCCTGCTCTTGCGCACTGAGCGAACTTATTCTTTGAGGACACTTGATCGCAAGTGATTCGAATTATTATGCTATTAAAACATTTGATTTTGATTATGAGGCGTTATGGGTTGATGTCATGTTGTTTTGCTGCATTGACATAGACAGGTGCTATTGACTTGGTTTTACTGAGTGTGCAGCATTTCAGACCTCGAGGATGCAGAGGCATCGATGGAACCCCTTGAACTCTGGATCGAGTCGGGTAGTGAACTATTGGGGTTTGATTGTTTTATATGTGATATTAGTGCATCTGATTAGACGATATGATTATGGATATATTTCTAACATGATTCCTTGATTATGCAGGCTGACAATAGCTTGCCGACCAGACTCACATGTGGAGTAGAGGGGTCATGCAGGACTACCAGGGATGTTGAGGGAGAGGTGTGGACAACATCCCTGCCACAACCTACTAGCACTCCCATCGTGGCTCAAACTGTAGGTTAATGATTACCTAGTTCGATAGGACCACGATGCCATGAGGGAAGACTATGATAGTCACTCACGATGATTCTAAGGGGTGCACAATAAGGCAGGGGCCTTATTTCTTAGAGGCCCTTAGTATCCCACAAGATCACATGGTGGAGTGTTGACTCCAAGGGTTATTGATGTCTACCAAGTCAGTCAAGAGGCGAGTGGCACCCTTGGAGCATGTGTTGTGTCCTTAAGGGCACGTCACGCAAGAAAAATGGAAAGAGGTGAGTGGCACCCTTAGAGCACGTGGTGCGTCTTGAAGGGAACGTTGTGCAAGAAAAATGGAAAGAGGCAAGTGGCACCCTTGGAGCATGTGGTGCGTCCTGAAGGGCACGTCGCGTGGTTATTTAATAAATGAATAAACCTAGATGGCTTTAGGAAAATAAAGTGTTAAGGAGGATTTGAAGTCTTTCCCTAAAAAAAAAAAAACGTGTCACCCCGCCTAGGAAATTAAGGTCTAGGTCTAATCTTTGCTGGTGGTAAAATTTTACCTTTAAAAAAAAAAAATAATAATAAAAATAAACATATATAAAAATAAAAATAAAATAAATTATAAAGATAATCTTCATTAACCTTGTGACAAGAAGGGGGTAAGCAATTAAAGTGATTTATAAAAATCCTTGGGATAAAACTTAAAAAACGGGAATGATTGTTTTACTTTATTATGCTAATTAAAAATTTAATTCATTAAAAAGGGGAAAAAAGGTAAGTTTCTGCACATGCCTTTTTGAGTTTAATTAAAAAGGGAAAAAGGGGAAATCTAAAATAATTAGGAAACTAGGAAAAAACATAAACCTTAAAAGAAAGGGGAAACACTAGGAAAAAGTCGTTAGACCAACTTAGTAAGGTATTTACCATTTAAGAACTTTCTAATTTAAACTGAACTAGCAAATTAATAATGGGGAAAGTCATTAAAACCTGTAAGGGAATTTGGGGACACCTAGGAGCGATTCTAGGAGTGACTCTAGGTGGATGAGGGAAATAAGGGTAATTAATTAATTAAAGAATTTAGTTTTTAGAGGAATGAAGGGGATGGGTGACACATGTACGGGGATGATTTTTATGAATGAATTTATTAAACTTTAAATAAAATGGGATTTTGGGAAAGTAAGGGACCTCAAAACTCTATATATTGGAGGGAGGAGAAGGATGATGGATATCTTCTATTTTGAGTAACGTTACATTGCAGAAATATCTACTTGACTGACTTAGCTTGTGGGAGTTGGGATACCCCGTTCAGGAGCAATGGTAGCTCGGCCTTGCGAGGCGAGCTGGGAGCTAGTTGAATCTTTGGTTAGTGTGCATGGCCCCTCTGCGGCTCGAGGGGATAAGGGGGAAGAAGAGTACCCCTAGCGTTGGCTGGGAGGTACCGGTGAAGTCTCATCGGTCGACAAGCGGGAGTGGCATGAAGCACGCGGGACATCAAATCAGAGCGGGCGATTGGGAAATGATACGCTTTCCTTTATTTATGCATGGTAGATTGTTAGTATTATTTATGCTTTCAATTCTGTATGCTTAATCAAGTAAAGAATATGATAGTCTTGGCATTCTAATTGATGACTGAAATTTCTCCATAGCTTTTCTTGATGATTGGTTGATTTCCCATGGCCTTCGACCCCTACATGTCTTGACCGTCCTGTGGTTATTGATTGTGATGATTGTGGTTGTTTTTTTTGTGTCTTTTGTCCCTAGCTCATCAGTCCTCACTTGAGGAGTCAGCCAAGACCCTAGTCTACGGTCGTCCCTTTGGCGTTAATAAACCTATGGATCTCAATGCCATTCTTTTTTGTGCATGGATGATGAGCGAAGGACGTTCCTGTCAGCCATCTACCTCTGTTGTTGTCTTGGTTGATTGTTCATCTTGTGCCTTCTAACAAAAGTACCTCTGCGTATGGATTTCATTGCATCCTTGTTGGTTTATCTCTACGCAAGTTTTTTTCTCCGTGCCTTAAGGTCTTAACCTTGGATTTTCTCGTCGCTTGGGATGATAAAACCTATGCCGTCATTTCAATGAATTTTCCTTGGGATCCTTGCATTTCTCTTAATGTTCTCTGTGTTTTCATACTCTTGAGTACGTTTATGCTTGTTGGGTAAATTTTCTCTGCGTCTTATGTATTTATGAATGATTTAACCCCACATTTTCTGCGCTTGATGAATAATTTAACCTTGTGTCTTATGCATTGATGGATAAAGTTGAACCCTACATTTTATACTCTTGGATAATCAAATATGCGTTGTATATTGATGGTTGTTCTCTTCTTGGACTTCTGCAACCAATCCATTTCTACTTTTATGGACTCTAGGACTGCAAAAAAAAAATAGATTAAGATACAATCCTCAACTTGTGACCCTATCCTAAGTAATCTTGTGTTGACTGCAAATTTCCTTTACTCATGCTCGAATTTGACATGCCGAATTTTGGATTTAGATGGAATTCCATCGATGGGACCCTAGCATATTATTTTACCACGATTTTTATTGTCACGGATCTTATCTCTTTGTTGTTACCACGATTTGACTGTTACACGGATTTTATTCTTTACTGATTTGGTAAAGTGCTCAAGCACTTGTTTAGGCTTAGCATCTGGCTACCATCATTGGTCATATGCTATAAGATTTTTAAAAGGAAATTATAATATGTTGCTAAAGTTGGTAAAACTCGTGGTTCTGTAACGCACGATCATATGTGATGGTTTGAAGGAAGCGCCTCCACAGAATCTGGTCTCTGTGAAAATAACAGATTCAGGAACACATTTAATGGATGAAATTGATCCATAAGTGATCAATTTACGAAAATCCATCACAGTAAAAATAAATAACAGAGAATCGATAAATGATTGAATATGGTCGGTTAGTGAACCTAGAACATAGCAGAAACATGAATACGATCTAATGAGTCGATCCATGTATATGATCAACTCATGATAAAAATAAACCGATACATAGTCATGATTAAAAGAGAGTTAAATCATGAAAACATGAATAAAGAATAAAAAGGAAAAATGATATTAATTAAAGTTTATATTATCATTTTAAATGAAAAGGTACAATGGTTCAAATAAAGGGACATGATGTTTTAAATTTCACACCAATTTGAAGATTATATAAATGAGAAAAAGTGGTGAGAAGAAAGTGTCTATGTGGTTCATATCAGAAGATCAAAAACAGAAGCAGAGTCCAAGATGAAGAATTGTTCATTATAAGGTGCCTGTCAATGTCTAATTGAAGATCAAGAACAGAAGAAGATAGAGCAACAGTTATGCAATCCAGTACTTGATATAGAATACCATACAAGCAGAGGATGCATCAAACAAGTAGAAAGTACATAAATGGTTGCATGAGTCAAATTCAATGAAGAGAAAAAGAGATTGAATTGCATTATAAACTAAGGGTGGTTGGGTGGTGTAAGGGCAAGTTGGAGCCTACAGGGGAGTTGGTGCTTCCTTGTTAGTTGTAGCTGACTAAACAGGGGGTCAAAGCCTCCTACCAGTTGGTGCTAGTGAACAGAGGGAGTTGGTGCTTCCTTTTCAGTTGTGGATGACTAAACAGGGGGTCAAAGTCTCCTACCAGTTGGTGCTTGTGAATGAGGGTGTGGGTGCATCCTTCCAGCTGTAGCTGGTAAATGGGGTATGGAAGCATCCCTTCAGTTTTAGCTGAAGAAACTTGGGGAATGTCTCTCCATCAAGTTGTAACTTGAAAATAGTTTTTTAAAAGAACTTTTATTAATGAGAAAAGAGTTGGTGGTTTTCCCTGTTGGGTTCCACGATAAAGTCTTGTGTTCATAATGTTTGTTGTTCATCATATATTGCTTAATTGAATAATCAATATGTGTGCTTAGTATGGATGAAGTTAAAAAGAAAAAGTAGGCAATGTTGATTCACCCCCCCCTCTCAGTATTACTGGATATTCCATCAATTGGTATCAGAGAAAGGTTCCTTTAAGAACAGTCTAAAAAACTAAAAGGAAGATCAAATTAAGCACACATGGATGGAAAAAATATTTACACTGAGAATGGAACTCTAATACCTGGAAAAGAAGAATACATATTTTGGAATACAAGAATGGAAAGTCATCTGAAGGCATTGGGACATGATGTATGGAATTCAACGATCACTGATTACCACCCACCAAGCAGAGTAAGGACTCCAGCTCAAAATAAATCCACGAAAAGTAACTCAGTGGCAATGAATACAATCCTTGATGGATTACCTGATGATGTCAAAGAAAATATAGGTGAATGTAACTCTGCAAAGGAACTTTGGGACAAGATAAAAGACCTCTACTTAGATGAGAATTCAAATGAAGCATTTCAATCAGAACAAAGTTCAGTCTACAACAATTCTAGTGATGAAGATTCTTTTGAAGAATACTCAGACATTGAAGTAGAAATCAATTTGGAAGCTCAGCTTGAAAGTGATTTGGACGAACTGAGAAAATATAAACAAAGGTGTAAAAATCTAAAGGATGAACTTAATACTGTTGAAAAATTCAAGAAAGAGATTGAATCCCTTGATAAAGTTCTCAATTTACAGTGATTTCCCTCGAACAAATCTGCCCTTAGATATGACCACGCACACATAATTAAAGGATCAAGTCCTATTAATCAGATTGATTTTGAAGATGACATGTCTAGTGATGATACCTCCAAAGAGTCTTCTCATCCTCCCAAGAAGATGTATCAAATCAAAAGAGAAGACTCGGCCATCAATAAAGGTAAAGACTCTCCACAATCTTCCGATTGCAATAATGTTGATATTGAATTCTCCCCTGCAAGTAGAGAAGAAGATTCAAATACAATAATAGAATGTTCAGTTAGCATCTATCCCATGGAGGAAGAAGAAGAAAAACTATCAAAGGCCAAAGAAAAGGTTGATTCGAGTCTCTCTGAATACCTCTATGACCATAATGAATCAGACTATAGCTATCTTCATGACTACACTTAAGAATTTCTTAAAAAGAGTCAAAAACATGTCTTGGAAATAAAGGAAATGCTTAAGGACAGTAAAAAGATAATATATGAGTAGGAAAATTAGTTAGAAGAGAAAGAAGAGGAGATCAAGAGACTGAAAAATGAAATCAGTCAAGCAAAAGAAGAAAAGAAGGAAGATGATGCCTCAAGCAAAAACCTTGCAGATCTTAAAGAACTAAGGGAAATCTATGTCAATCTTAAAATCCCAATTGAAGAAGTCAAAAGGAGAGAAGAGTTAGTAAGGAACCAGTTGGACAAAAAGGAAGAATCTTGTCATAAGCTGGAAGCAGAAGTTGTGAATCTTAGAAAGAAGGTTGAGAAGTTAGACTCCCAAAACAAGTTCTTGAATAGCTCCATGACCTTGGATGAGATATTGGATAGTCAGTGATCACCAATTGACAAATCTGGCCATGGATACAATAAGGAAAAGATCAGTACCTCTAAGAAATCTGATGCAGGTCCTTCATTTGTAATAGGTGAAAACAAATCTGACACAAGTCGTTCACTTATAAAGGATGAAAACAGGTCTGACACAAGTCCTTCATTTATAAAAGATGAAGACAGGTATAACACAACTCCTTCATTTGCAAAAAGTGAAACCAGGTATAACTTAGGTTCTTCACATTCAAGAAATAAAAGCAACACTACAAAAGTTAGAAGATTAGATCATGGAAGACTTCTAGAAGCTATTCATATACCTCAAAGCAAGTTTAGAAGAGAGACACCTTCATGGATGAATCAAAGAAGGTATGAGAGTGTTTTTAATGGTAATTGTTTCTCTTGTAATGAATATGGTCATAAAGCCTTGGATTGTAAGCATCATGGAAGAAAATGCATTAGTAGGTTCAAAAACAGTATAAGATGTTGGAACTACAATCATGTTGGACATATTGTTGCACATTGCTACACAATGAGATGCTACAGTTGTGGTAGATATGGTCACAAATCCCATGACTATTGGAATTCAAGAAGACAGTCAATAAGAAATGTTTCACACAATATGAAAACAAAAGAAAATAAGAAGATATAGAAAATAAAATCCCAAGTACCAAATAAGAAAGATGAGGAAAATATTGCTCCTAAAACTGATGAAGTTAATGATAAGAGTTTGGAGGATAAAACCACTAATAAAGAATATTCTCAAGACAAGAATAAAGAAGCTTTTGGTGCACATAATAATGGCGTTGATGATGAACCTCCAACAGTAGAACAACAAGAATAATTGAGTGGTGATTATCTCAGAAATCTTTCAATCCTATTTTAAATGGTACATTGAAACTCCTTCTAAAAGAAAAATTTTAAAAAAAATTAAATAAATAAATAAATCTATGTCCAGAAAACTGCAAAGACTATGTTCAATGAAGAAAATTATCTAATGGATATTCCATAAATTAGTATTTGATAATGGAGGGAAGATGTAAGAACATCAGTACTCATATTAAACAGAGGTCAGCACAGGATTAATAGTAGTAAAACTCCTTGTGAACCCTATTTTGGAAGAGCTTATTCGGTAAAAATACTTCAAGGTCTTTGAAAGTAAGGGTGTTATCAAAAGGCGTGATGAGAATTTCGAAAATGTGATCCTAGATATGATGAAGGTATCCTTCTTGGATATGCTTCTACCAACAAAGCATATAGATACTATAATATTAGGCTACATAAGATTGTTGAGAGTACAGATGTCAAGGTGGATGATATAAAAACAAATTGGTATCCTAGTTAGAGATCAATGAGAATCGATGGACAGAACCAAGGGTTGTTTGAAGAATATGACATACAATTGAGATGTGTTGAGTAAGACAACAATATCCACAACAACAACATTATGATGTACAAAATGATATACTTAACATCTTGTAAATATAAACGAGAGGAGAAACCCTGGAAGAAAAAGCTACCCTTTTAGAAACAAAGGGGGAGAACAATCAGTAAAAACTCAAGGGAAGTTCTGTTTAGAAAATAAGAAAGTAATTGGATTAAGTTTTGAAAAGACTCGATCACTACAAAAATATCAAAAAGACTACTCATATGAAACCTTGTCAGGAAGAGATACCTTTTCATAAAGAAAGGGGGAGAGTATTCAGAAGTAGAGAGAGAGCATATTGACAGGGGGAGTCATTTAGCTATGACTGGCAGAACATGTCTGTAGGAAGAGTTACCCAATTTCTATCTGGTAAGTAACATACAGAGTTACCAGTGGTTAGAGAAGTACTTATACAGACAGATCATAGGAAAAGAAACCCTTTTCTAGTGATGTCAAAGGGGGAGAGAAACTTCATAAGAGGAAAACTTCATAAAAGTAAAACATCATCACAGGGGGAGTTTTTGTATATGAAGTTAGTGTGTTGACCTCAATAACAAAGGGGGAGATTGTTGGAAATATTGTCATTGATGTCAACAGTCGATGTGATGATATTTTGTTAATGATGAATAATAACAGATGAGATTGTCATTGATGTCAACAATATATCAGTTAACAAAAGATGTCAAAACATTGTATGCAGATATTGATAGTGCAAGATTAGGTGGAGGAGAGAACAGTAAGAATATCAAAGCTCAGGAGGATTAACGACTGACTATCAGTGCATAAAAGAATGCACAAACAATATTAAAGCTCAGGAGAGTTAGCGAATGAAGAATCGCATTGCAGAAACATCATTGGATCGAAGGAAATATTGAGAGGCCTCAGCAGCCATCCAATCAGAGTGAGAAGCTCAGAAGTCATCCGATCAAGAGTTTGATCATGTTGATTGTCTCATATAACAGACGATGGTCATATGGGTGACCATGAGCTTGAGGATCGTTGGAGGATCATGACCGTCAGATTGAAGCGTGGAGGACCAGCAATGGTTAGATCCAGTAGATCTACAAGGAGGATAAGCCCAGGAGTCAACACTCCAAAGATGTGAAATGATCCTAGCCTTTGGATCCAGAGGACACGTGTCGAGCAATTAGAATTTCACTGACTCACAGATCAGGAAAGTCAAAGGCAGTGTTGCATGAACTCGTGAGATGCGAAGTCGCAATTTGATCGCAGCCGTCAATTAGAGGGAGAGATATCGGTCGTTGATATGGAGAAAATAGGATAAGCAAGGTAAGGAGGTTGTGAGTTTGAATCTTCGAATATCCGTCAGCCGTCAGATCAAACCCAAGTTCTTGTCAAACCGTTGGATCTGGAGGAAGGTGCATGAGACAAGTTCCCAAAAAATCAGGACTGTTCGTTGTCAAGGATGGCACGTGGAAAAGGGTCATCATTTCATTGACTCGAAGAGTGAAGAAGTCAAAGAGCCATTCATGAGAATTCACGAAACATGAACTCATGATTTGATTACAATTGTCGATCAAAGGGAGAACAAGGACTATTGATTCGAGAAGGACATGTGGCATACCACATCAGCAGACTACGTCCGTAAGGACACATGGTGCAATTGGACACAGATAAGTGTCAAGATGATTCGACATTTTAGGTATGTGTAGATCAAAAATATGAGTGACACGTGGGAGCTACTTGGCTCGTGACACGTCATCAAGTGACGTAAGAAGTTAGGTCACTTCGGGAGTTCCTACCAATGCACTCGCCCAATGTTCTGAAGTCTCGAATGTTGAAGTGTTGAAAGGCCGAAAGGCCAAAGTTGCATTGAGCCAAAGTGTCGAAAGGCTGTAGGGCCGACATTGCRGAGGCCGAAGTTGCTAAAGGCCGAAATCGTGTGATGCCGAAGAGCCAAAATGCCGAAAGGATGAATGGTCGAAATCACGAAGAGCYGAAATGTCGAAGGGCCAAAAGGCTGAAATCGCAAAGGCCAAAAAGTTGAAATTGCAAAGGCCGAAATGTCGAAAACTCGAAGGGAAAAGTGACGAAGTTACGAMAACCGTCCATCTCAATGAATGATTAAGTCATAGATGGAGTGTAAGGTTAAAGATGACCGTTGATCTATCTCCGTAAATATAAACGTGAACCATTCGATTGTATTAGAGATATCGTAATTGGGAGTTTTGAAATGTTGTAAGTCAAGAAGACCCAAAGGTCGAAGTGTCGAAATCCTGCCAGCCATCCATCTCATCAGAAGATCGAACCGTGACCGTTGATTTGGTAAAGCGCTCAAGCACTCGTTTAGGATTAGCATCTGGTTACCATCGTTGGTCATATGCTATAAGAGTTTTAAAGGGAAATTATAATATGTTTCTGAAGTTGGTAAAACCCGTGGTTCTGTAACGCATGGTCATATGTGATGGTTTGAAGGAAGCGCCTCCACAGAATCTGGTCTTTGTGAAAATAACAGATTCAAGAATGAATTTAATGGATGAAATTGATCCATAAGTGATCAATTTACGAAAATCCATCACAGTAAAAACAAATAACAGATAATGGATAAATGATCGAATATGGTCTGTTGGTGAACCTAGAACACAACATAAACATGAATACGATCTAATGAGTCAATCCATGTCTATGATCAACTCATGATAAAAATAAACCGATACACAGTCATGATTAAAAGAGAGTTAAATCATGAAAACATGAATAAAGAATAAAAAGGAAAAATGATATTAATTAAAGTTTAGATTATCATTTTAAATGAAAAGGTACAATGGTTCAAATAAAGGGACACGATGTTTTAAATTTCACACCAAATTGAAGATTATATAAACGAGAAAAAGTGGTGAGAAGAAAGTGTCTATGTGGTTAATATAAGAAGATCAAAAACAAAAGTAGAGTCCAAGATGAAGAATTGTTCATTCTAAGGTGCCTGTCAATGTCTAATTGAATATCAAGAACAAAAGAAGATAGAGCAACAGTTATGCAATCCAGTACTTGATATAGAAGACCATACAAATAGAGGTTGCATCAGACAAGTAGAAAGTTCAACAATGGTTGCATGAGTCAAATTCAATGAAGAGAAGAAGAGATTGAATTGCATTATAAAATAAGGGTGGTTGGGTGGTGCAAGGGCAGGTTGGAGCCTACAAGAGAGTTGGTGCTTCCTTGTCAGTTGTAGCTAACTAAACTACGGGTCAAAGCCTCCTACTAGTTGGTGCTGTTGAACATAGGGATTTGGTGCTTCCTTGTTAGTTGTGGCTGACTAAACAAGGGGTCGAAGCCTCCTACCAGTTGGTGTTGGTGAATGAGTGTGTGGGTGCATCCTTCCATTTGTAGCTGGTAAATGGGGTGTGGAATCATCCCTTCAGTTGTAGCTGAAGAAACTTGGGGAATGTCTCTCCATCAAGTTGTAGCTTGAAAATAGTTTTGTAAAAGAACTTTTATTAATGAGAAAAGAGTTGGTGGTTTTCCCTGTTGGGTTCCACGATAAAGTCTTGTGTTCATAACGTTTGTTGTTCATCATATATTGCTTAATTGAATAATTAATATGTGTGCTTAATATGGATGAATTTAAAAATAAAATGTAGGCAATATTGATTCACCCCCCCCTCTCAGTATTGTTGGATATTCCATCACAAAGGAGTATGCTCAGTGTTGTAGTATTAGCATAGAAAATCTAATTTGAACTTGTTTCCATAGCCTATTATCTAGTAAATCAATCACCCACTTTAGTACTGGTTGAAAATAATCTGCATGAGGTATGGTATGTGTTACACCCCAATTCCTAGGGTTAAATAGAGGATATCATGTCTCATGGACCACAATGGAGAACATCATCTCAACCATGATGATGATCAACATGTCCACATATGGCATCCTGACATCCCCCCTCATTCACCTTTACAACTAAAGGTCAAACAAGTCTCATTACATTCAACCAATCTAGAGTATGGGAGATGGTAAGCCATCATCACCATGAGGTATGTTAGTCCTTATTTTATAAAACATGTTGTGTTTAATTTGTTGGGCATGTGGATGAGGATCTTTGGTTGAAGTTGGAAAATGGATTATTGTTTTGGTAAATTGTGTCAGTTTCCTTGGTTCACCTTGGTGGTAAGATTTTGTGCCTTAGACACACTTTGTCACCGCCCAGAAAAAATGGGTAATATTGGGGGACCCTCCCAAGAGTAACATTTCACTCCCCGCCATACTTAACACTTTCCATCCTAGATCCTCTCATAGTGTACTAAACTTAGGCTATGGTCCATTCTCTCATGAGAAGAGGAGATAAAGGCCAAGAGGTTGTTTCACAGTCGTTGCTAAAATAATAAGAAACTGATGCTAAAGAAAGAAAGGAATATATCAAAGAGGACCAACAAAATTTGGTCCAAACTTGAGCTCTGCTCTTTCAGTTCTCACCCAAGTCCAGAAAATGAAATTTTAATGGGTTGAAACCTTAGAAAGGGTACATGAAAATATATAATGATGCAGGACTTAGAAAAAGGAAATAAGGGGGATTGGAAAAAATAACATGTAAATATGGGGTAACTCAAGAGAAAGTGCACCCTCCACAAAGGAGCTCATAGAGATGGATTAAACACCATAAGCCATGATGTAATCCCTTAAACCATATCACTTTCACACTTACTCTTGGTGTGGTTTTACTTTCCCTTGTCATTCTCAGGACCTATACCTAGGTGGCACACCTAATAGGGTTGGATGAAGTCCCTCCCATATTTAAACTTGGTAACTCACATGGGGTCTTGGCTAGTGTGATCCTTGAAGGAGATACTAAGGTGAATCATTTTACATGGCTTATGTCTTAAGTTACAAATTACTTTGCTTGCTTTAAGTACTAATGTTTCTTGTGAAATATTGATAACCTTGTTTTATACTCTTCTTTGTTTGAATGACCCTGACATGGTTCTTGAGATATGTCTTCGAGATTGTACCTAGGAGGTTGTTCCTTTATTTACAGGACTTTGGCATGTGTTATGGAGAGTATTGGGTCATTCAATGAATCACCATCCTCAGACAATGGCTTTCAAATTATCATAACCCTGAACAATGGACATATGGGCTTGGTAACAACAAACTTATTCATGATGGCGCATGTATGGGATGGAAGCCCCACAGTTTGGGAAGAGTACCCCAAGGTCTATTTATCCATAGGATAGAAGACATTGCAGAAACAATGGCTCAATAATTATTCAAGGATGGGATGCAACATTTATCTCCTTGGATGCAACACACTGAGACCCTTGATGTGACCCATTTGGCCTTGACATCACCTTATATGACTAGATGTTGCTAGGGTTTGATGGATGGATGGGTACCTGAGATTATTTCGCATGACCTTGGGTGAGGAGACACCTCATTTCACATATGCTTCACCTTGGAGGATGCTACATGGCCTTTGGAGGCCCTACCATAGCCCTTGATGGCATGATGTCACCCTACCTAGCCTTGAGTTCTAACACATGTGGGAATTTTGATGTATTTTTGCATTTATTACAAATTGTCAAGGTTAAATGAGGGGTCAACCCCACTTGAATTTTAAACTTGTTGATTTATGTGGACAAATTATAGTGCCAGGCCTCATATACGTAAGTCTAGTTCTACCTTTTTATTTCATCATTTTTTCACTCACCATTGGGGGTAACTTATGAAATTTTCACCCTTTAAGGGTTAATAGATCTTATTTACTCATGTGCTTGGCTTGGAGAGGTATCTTGTGGATACATTTTCTTATTTTTTATGGATTTTGTTGCAATCAGGGTTACATTTTCATGTTTTATTGAATCAAGTAAGTGTATTTCTGCAATTTGTTTTCATGTTATTAATGTTAATGGTGAAATTACTTCTTGTTGCAAGAAATTATATTTGGTGAAACCCTAAGAGAGGAACATAACTTCTTATTCCTCTCACAAGGTGATATTTGTCTAAGAATTGGTTTATTGTCCTTGCTAGGGTTAGAACCCTAAATCCATAAAGTGCTAGCACTTTAGGATTTTATCGATAGAATTTTGATCTTTGACATAGTTGAAGCTACAAGAATGGAGGAACAACTTCTAAGGCCCAAATGTGCTTGCACCCTAGAAGTTTTTCTCCTTAAGATTCAAATCCTAAGTCCCAAATTTTCTTGCACCTTAGGGTTTGAATCCAACCTCTTGGTTTCAAGTTGATATATATTCAATCCTAGTTGCATTTAAAATACTCCATAACCCTTAAAAGCCACTAGTCTCAAAGCATTATCATGGTGAATTGATTGATGCACTCACTCTCTCAACACTCTCAAGAAATCTACTAAGTAATATAACATTAACAATGACAAACTCATTGAATATATTGTTCTTCTTATAAAGAGTTTTCTACATCCATCTAAATTATATTTATTTGTTTCATACATTGATCTAAGGGTGGCCTAACTTGATCAGAAATTTCATCTAACAATTGGATAATATTCTAGTGAATGTATGCTAAGTTTTTATGTTCAATTATTAAATTTTTGAGCGCTAATTGTTTCTGTTGTTACAAATCATTTATTGTTGTCATATAATTGTTTACTGCTGAAAATTTGTATCATCCATTGCAACTTATTTTTTCTAGTATCTTAAGAGGTTATTATTGCATACTTTAGCTTGGAAATTGTTACATATATACTGCAAAGTGTTCTTGTTCTGGGTAGGTAATCAAACAAATTCACACCTCTTCTACTTCGTTGACTTAGATCATTCATTTGATGATCAATACAGTGGGTGGTAGGATTCACTGCTATACCCGTTACTTTGATCCCTTGAGGTAACTAGGGAATCCTCCCTTGTGGTGGGCGTCTCCCATCACTAAAATGAGGGACGTCCTTACTAAGGAGACAATGTAAGGTTACTCCATAGTTACACAAGATTTGGGGTCTTGTGTTGGGATTCGCATAAGTACAAATCCTACAATAACATTTTGGCATCATTTCCAGGGAGGATTGATTCATTCTCCTCAACGAAATATCTTTGATAAAATTTCTCCTGAATCCCTTATCTTACAAGTTTACCTGGCGACTCCACTGAGAGTAGTTACCTCACCTTCCTTCGATGATCCTCGAGATATCATCTAGTGACTCCACTGATATATTCCTAGGTGACATCCCACTGTCAACTTTGTTGTACGCTCTCTAGTAATGGAATCATGGAACCATGGGATTTTCATGAAGGTATCCATTCATTGATGTCGATAGTATTCCTGGATACCTAGATCACAAGCTCCCAAAGTGGAATGATGGTTGTCCAAATCATGATGGTGATAAGTCCTTGGTTGTTACCTATGTTGCAAAATTCATAAAATGCATGGAAATATTAAAGTTGATACATGAATATGTGTATATACTCTTGTTTTTGGTTAACATACAATCAAGATATCAATGCGTCTTGCAAAAATTCTCAAACCAAAAGGCGTATCTTCCCTCAAACATCTCATTACAAAATTTCTTAAATATTGGGGTTTGATGTCTCAAGCACCTAAAGACATCATTCAAGAGCTTGAGGTAGCCCTTCAAGAAGAAGAAACCTTTGAATAATAATAAATATGTGAATAACAATGTGAAGACTTCTCCCAAAGGTTGAAATAAAGCGTTAAAGAAGATTAGAATGTTTCCAAGAATTTGGTTGATTTTTGCAAATAAGTACATCTATTGATTGACCTCTGTTCTCAAAGAAGAGAAGAGCATGACCTCATAGTTGAGCGGTATGTGCAATGTTTCAAAGTATCATAATAGGAAGATCTTGATAAGGCATACTTCCGAGTAAAATCACTATGTGCTAGCATATGAGAGAAGTATGACCAACCTTGTGTTTTATTGAAGATATTGGAATTCAATGTGGAGGGAGAAGAATGGAACAATTAAGAAGATGAAAACCTTGACGAAGTTCTCCCTATAAACAAACAAGGGAGAGATGAATAATTTATTAGTGAAGAACCTCCATATCTTGAGCATGCCTTGGATGAATAAGATTGCACATCTCCAAGGAAAGAGCCTAGGGAAGAAGCTTATGAAGAAGGTTACTAACCCATTGAAGAGGAGTAAGAATTACCTCATGATTATATTGAAGACAACAAAGAATTGATTGAAGAGAGAGAGCTTGAAAAGGTGAATCATGAGGAAGATTACCAAGAAGAATGTCACTTTCCTTTTGAATATGCTGAAGAAGAACACTTTGATGAAACACACATTGTTGAAGACCTAATCCACGAAGAGGATCCTCATAAAGATGAAGTGTAAATATTTTCTCCTCTACTTGATGAAGTCATCCAAGCCTCCATTCCTCCTGCAAAAGAATAAAAGAATGTGGTAAGTTACACTCCTTTCCAATTTTTTGATGTCGATTCATTTCATGAATGAGAACGTGAAGACGTGCTAGGAGAACCCTTGGATGCATTGGGCCCTTCATGTTATAATAAATGTGATGATGTGATTGATAATATTGATGAGTTTACACATGTGTAACACCCTGTTTCCCCCAACTTGTAAATATAACTAGACTGGCCAAGAACTATGGAAAACTCATAAATGTGAATATGTGATGTAAATGGACCCTGAGGAAGAGGTCAATGAATGTGAATAACATTCTGAATTTATTGTAGGAGTGCTGATGAGGGGATGTGTAGAAAAAGAGACCACGATGGCGGTGGAAGGCACCTGAGAAGGTGGCGTTAACTTCCACCGAGAATTAAATACTGTATTTGGACTCCACTGGCCCGAAGAACCAAAAGCGGCTTGCTGGCCCTGAAATTCAATGCCTCACAGGCTGGTAGGCAGATGGCTTGATGAGGGATGGGATGGTGAACCGCCCATTCATAGAGCCATCAGGCCTGAATGGCGTGAGGGTAATCGTTCCACACGCAACCTCACGAGAGGATAAGGCGTATGGCAGAAGCGATTAAGAGGGAGATGCGAGGGGAACTCTGGCATTAGGCAGAGTGGGTGATAGCAGAGAGGAAGGATTGCAACCTTCGCTCCTGGTCACTGGTAGATAGAGAGAGACGCGGTCTCAGAGCATCGTGGTCTCATCTCAGGGGTGGCTAGTGGTAAATCTGCTGGGAGTCGCTACGCCTACGGTTGGGTGGAAACGAGCACCCCTCTCAGCAGTTGCACCCAATATTGAAGTTATTTCTGATAAGTGTTTTGTTCATATTGCATCTTGAAATTCATATACTGACATATATGCTCATAAACTGTGAAATGGTGAACAATTACAGTATAAGAATGTCTGTGTAGTGTTTTGATAAGTAATGTTAGATATATGCTTATAATAGAGAGACCGCGCATGGTTTATGTTGATACATGAATTTAATTTGGCATGAGTCGTACTAAATTAGGATTTCAGCCCATTCTCGGGGAGCTGTTTACCCGTATCTACCTCTGGAAATTCCCCAGTATAGATCTCTTCACAGAGATTTCCTCCTTAGAAAGGTTCACCAAGAATCCCAGAAAAAGGACTTGAACGCACAAGTCTTATTAACCCTGTACGAGGAGGAATGACCCTCTTAAGGTTCCGAGGTAGCAGTGTAGGGATATGTAACAAATTGAGAATGAGCTTTCGTTGGGTGACCCATATCCATTCATGACCGTTAGATTGATGGAAGTAACGAGGGAATTACATACCTCGCCCTCTTTCCCTCTATCATCGTGCACGACGAGGAAATCGAGATCGTAGATCCCAAGACCCAGGAGAAAATTTGGACCATGGATCTTTCCACATCCACGAAGTAGTAGAGGAATGCACAAGGTGGGACAATCTGAGCTGTTGGAGCTCATCAAAAATCCCGTCGACCATTGGATCAGGTTAATATGCTCGGAGTTTAGCCTCTGGAGTGTGCGCAAGAAGGACAGATCTAGACCGTTAGATCTTGGTCGGATTACCCTTCAGCCGTCGGATCGGACAGGTGTCAGAGATCCGCAGAGAGTCGGGGTATTTGGCATCGAGAAATCAGAATTTCTGAGGTCGAAGGAGTTGGGACATCACAAGTCTCAAAACCCCGACGAGATCAGAGCCGCCTGTTTGTGAGGACACGTGGAGAGATCGAGAGCCCATCGACATATCCGAGTTTTGGAAAGAAAGAATTCCAGTGCACCATAAGTTGCGAAAGCGCGAGATGGGATCAGGACCATCCGCTTGTGGGGATGTGTGGCAGATATCCAGGCCATCGGGGAAAGTCCCGACGAGGAGGCCATTCATCGAAGTTTGGCTCATCGGGATATCGGAGATCCCGGTGACAAGTTATCGATGCACTTTGGAATCATGAAACGCGAAATCTCGATGAGTGGGGGCTAGCTCTCCGCACATCAGAGAAGGAGGATAGTGCCACCGTGAGGGGCCAGCTGTCAACAAACCGGAGAGTCGGGATTCACAGAATCGGGAATTCCGTGGACATATGCACTTTGGCATTGAAAACCCCGAAACCCCGATGAGGGACAAGGCTGCAGTCCTGTGAGATAGAGGTCACGTGGATTAAAGACTTAGCTCGGGAGGCTAAGGTAGCGGAGGAGCGTATCGGGATTTGGGGATCGGTGAACCAAATTGTTGGGACATCACGAGTGTCAAAACCCCGATGGATGGGAGAGAGTCTTTCAGAGGATCTTCGAGTCTGTCCTGACTGTTAAATGTGGAAACAAAATGTTAACTTAAGCCAGGACACGGTTATGATTTAGGATAAGCAGCGAGTAGACCTGGACGGTCAGAGTCCACCCGCCCAGAGCTATGGCTGAGGCTCCATTCCGGAGCCCCCTTACTATTCTGCCTT
>JASDQU010011572.1:162369-187816 GCA_032191745.1 Picea mariana | reverse complement strand
GGGGGTCCGGAATAGTGTGGCATGTGAAGTGGGGCCCCTCCCTGTCATGATGACCACCGTGTCGCGTTTCCCTCTCGCCACCTGTATTAAACCCAAACGTGCGACGGGACTTGTTCTCATTGGCGGTTCTCTACTCCTGTTGAGATTTATTCCTGTTGGCCAATTGCTGAACTGGTAGGGATTCGACCCCATTGGTCGGTCGCTAGCCCTGTCAGGGTTCGGTGGTTGTAGAGTCGAATGTTTAGACATTACTGTAGCGCCGAGGCGCGAAATCCAAATAGGCACTACGTCCAAATTGAACCATGATCATGACCCGCGATCGCATGAGAATGGAGATGAAGAAAGAAAGAGCCAGTTTGCGTTGGGTCTCCATGGTTATTTAAGGGTTTGAGTCCGACAGAGGACTGGAAAAATTTGATTTATCTAGTGGGTATGTTACAACATGTTGCGAGATGTAAATGGGATGTGATTTTTCCTAATGGATATCCCGTTTACAAAATTGAATGTCATTTTCAATTGTTTCCTTTACAACAAACGTATGTGATTGTTGTTGATTTAGAATCTTGGCAACATGAAGATGACATGATTAAATATTTATTCCAACCACCCAAGGATGACTTATTGCAGCACTCTCATGAGGAGTTTTGTTCATATCCTGGAGGGTTTGATACATTTTCTTTTGAGCACTTGTATTTATTCCACAAAGAAGAGTTTCAACCACCAATTTGATCTAAGCTTGATGGGGGTAAGGATAGGATCGACCTAGAGAAGGATTTTTGTGATGAGAGTTCCTAGCCATTTTCTTTTTCACCTTTTTGTTCCACTATAGATATGGTTGGGGATTTCTCTCATCATAGTCATTTCCCTATAGGATATATATTTTTTCAACCTATGGTTTGTTGCAATGGTTTTCAATTTCACACACAAGGACAATAATCATTGGGTTAGGAGGATTATTTTTCTCTAGGATTGGTTTGATCCCTTATCTTTCCCTCTCTCCTCCCATAGACAACCTCATAGTTTTTCTTAGGTTCCTTCTCACCCCTTCTTCTCAATCTTCAGGTGATATCTTTGTAGATGCAGATGAGGATCTTCCTTGAGCTAATTCTTTTGGCCTTGTCTTGAGATGAATAGGGAAAGGTTGTCATAATTCCTCCTTGAATGATTATGTCCCTCTCTCCCACCTCCATGAGTTGAATTTTATGACTAGTTATGGTATGATGTATATCTCGACTCGTGATATTTATGTGCTTGACTTGTCATTATGTTGTTTTGTGATTAAGCACAGGGGTAGATATTCTAATACAATTCTAGGATGGTTTCACTAGTCATATGATTATACCTATCATTTTAAACTAACATAGATTAGTGTAGGTAGGCATTTGCATCCTACAATACATTTATATATATGGTGCATCTTGTATTTATGATAATATAGCCTTGCATATTTCTTGTATATATTGCATTCTCATTTGTACATAATGAATACATGTTAGGAAGTTGCACTTAATCAGTGAATAACATTTCTATATCATTTTCTATCTAAGGAAAATTTATCTTTCAACATGATTTTGGATCTATCCCTAACATTGGTGGATCATATCCACCAACAAATACTTCTAATGGGTGCTCCATTTGATATGTTGAGTTTCTCATGCACTCTATGGTGAGCACATGTCCCCATGTTGGAGCCAGATGTTAACCCCCATGCTTAGGGGTAACTAGAGGAGATCATGTCTCCTAGCGTGTAATGGAGAGCATGATCCTGACCATGATGATGATCAACATGTACAAATATGGTATCCCAACATCCCCCCTCATTCACCTTTATAGCTATAGGTCAACCAAGGCTCATCACACTCAAGCAACCCAGAGTATGGGAGATGGTAATCCATCATCACCATGAGGTATGTTAGTCCTTATTTTATGCAAAGTGTTGTGCTTAATTTTTAAAGCATGTGGATGAGGATATGTGGTTGAAGTTGCATAATGGATCACTTTTTTGGAAAATTGTGTCAATTTCCTTGTTTCACCTTGGTGGTTAGTTTTTGTGCCCTAGTCCCATGTTATCATCTCCCATGGAAAAGGGGTAATACTGGGGGGGCCTCCCAAGGGTAATGTTATGTTCCCCACCATACTTAATACTTTCCATCATGGATCCTCTCATAGTGTCCTAAACTTTGGCTATGGTACACTCTCTCATGATAAGAGGGGCTAAAGGCCTAGAGGTTGTTTCATAGCTACTGCTAAAAGAATAAGAAACTGATGTTAAATAAAGAAAGTAATCTAACAAAGAGCACCAACAAAATTTGGTCCAAACTTGAGCTCTACTCTTGCAGTGCTCACATTGGTCCAAAAAATACAATGATGATGGGTTGAAACATTACAAAGGGGAATAGAAAATATATAATGAAGCAGCACTTAGAAAACGAAAATAAGGGGGATTGGAAAAAATAGAATGTAAATATGGGGTAAATCAAGAGAAAGTGCACCCTCCACAAAGGTTCTCATAGAGATGGATTAAACACCATAAGCCATGAAGTACTCCCTAAAACCATATCACTTTCACACTTACTCTTTGTGGGTTTTTACTTTCCCTTGTCACTCTCAGGACCTATCACTCTACCTACGTTATTTTATTTCCTACCTAGGTGGCACACCTAATAGGGTTGGATGAAGGCCATCCCATATTAAAACTTGTTATCTCACATGTGGTCTTGGCCAGTGTGATGCTTGAAGGGGATACTGAGGTGAATCATTTTACATGGCTTATGTCTTAAGTTACAACTTACCTTACATTCCTTAAGGACTAATGTTTCTTGTGAACTTTGGATAACCTTGTTTTATACTTTCCTTTGTTTGAATGGACCTGAAATGGTTCTTGAGAGACGTCTTGGGGATTGTACCGAGGACATTGTGCCTTTATTTATAGGACATTAGAACATGTGATGGAGAGTATTGGGTCACCCAGTGACTCGCCATCCTCAAACAATGGCTCTCACATTCTCAGAAACCTGAACAATGGACACATGGGTTTGGTATTAGAATATTTATTCATGATGGCACATGTATGGGATGGAAGCCCCATAGGATGGACAGAGTCCCCCAGGGTCTATTTATCCATAGGATAGAGAATGTTGTGGCAACAATGGCTCATAAATTATTCAGGGAATGGATGTATCTATTGATTAAGGTTGGTTGTCATTGATTTCAACCCTTGAAGAAAGATCGGTAGCATAAAGGTTTGGTTAATGGACCCAAGTTTGTTTGATTTAAATATGATAAGAAGTACAAATGAATTAACTCCAAAGTGGTCCCCTTATGGTGAAAGCAATCACTGAAAGACACTTTGCAGATTGAGTTATCCTAGGAGTATGGTTAGAGAACCCATGCTTAATTTTGGAATAATGATATGAAGGTTAGAAAATTTGTCAGTGAAAATATCCTAGATGGATAGTGCTTTTCATGCCATTTCTAGTGATATGTGGAACGCCACATAACTCCTCACGGTTAGAGAGTTATGGCCATATGAAGTTGAAGAACCCTCATGAGTCATATAGAAGCACCCAAAAGTTAAGTGTTTGCAAAAGAAATTATTTAAATAATAAAGTAAATGGAAAACTTCCTAAAATAAGGAAAGTGTAATGCTACATGAAAGTATAAATAAGAGACAAATATCTCTCATTTAATTACACTTGAATATCATTGAATATCTATGTTTGTGAAAGGTTATTTGGGTAGGTATTATTGATAGAGAAAATTTGCAGCAGAAAAAGTGAGACAGGAAAAATGTGGTAGAAAAAGTGCGGTAGAAATAGTGCGATAGAAAAATCATGGCAGAAAAATCGTGGTAGAAAATGTGCAGCAGAAAAAGTGCGACAGAAAAATCGTGGTAGAAAAATAGCGGCATAAAAAGTGCAGCAGAAAAATCGTGGCAGAAAAAGTGCGGCAAAAAAATCATGGCAAAAAAAGTGCAACAGAAAAATTGCGACAGAAAAAGTGCAGAAAAAAAATCATGGCAGCAACATGGTTGGGGTCTATTTATGAGAGATATGGCACATCTTGTTTGAGGTATGTTTTGTGAGCTAGGGTTTAGCTCTTGAGATGGTATTGGATGTTCAGTATTGCTGCATCTATTAGATTTATTGAGGGATACAGTTGGTATTTTGTTGTTGGTACTTGACATATGGGTATTGGTCTTTTGGTTGCGATGTGTTGCTGAAGTTGTTGGTTTAGCTTGAGGCTACATAAAAGTGAGGTTGTGGCACATGGTTTGATGTAAGGGTTTATGGTATTTGGTTTATGGATAGAGTGATGAATTGTTAGATAACTTTTGATGGTTATATTGGTGTATGTCTTTGGTATATGGTTGATGTACATTTTGGGTACATGGTTGAGACAAGTAGTTGATGAGTTGGCACATACATGAGGTTTATAGTTGATGATGTTGGTACATCTTGATGAGTCAAGGTTGATGCATGGTTGATGCATGGTACATGTTGGTTCAGGTTATTGGTACAGGTTGTTTGGTGCAGGTTGATTGGTATAGGTTTTTACAAGTTATTGGTATAGGTTGACAGTGAAAAGTTGACAGTGGTAGTGGTTGATTCAGTGACAGTGACAGGTTGTCTACATTTGGAATTTAAATTTCAGGGCGGTTGGATGGGGCAAGGACATGTGGTTGTAGCCACCTTCCGGTTGTAGATGAAGAACTTAGGGGGCTGTAGCCTCCTTCTGGTTGTATCCAGAGAAGTGGGGAGTTGAAGCTTCCCTCAGTTTGTAGCCTAATAAACTAGGGGGTCGGAGCCTCCTTCCAGCTGTAGCTAGAAAACAAAGGAAGTTGGTGCTTCCAATGAATTTAATTCTTCAATACATATAAGAAAAAACATTCGGTGGTTTTCTCCCACTTTGGGTTTCCACATAAAAACACCGGTGTACTGTGTATGTGTATGATTTCTCATTTGTTCATTGTTTATTTACACTGCAATTATTGGATGATAATGCTATATTGATATAACACTTGCATTATATGGTTAAAAATGATTCAATTTTTCTATTACCGATTCACCCCCCCTCTCAGTAATCCAACAATTGGTATTAGAGCAGGTTCCTTCAAAAATCAGTTTAACCACTGAAAGGAAGATCATGGAGAGAAACAACTTGTATAAAAATGGAATACCACAGTTTGATGGACATGAGTATGCATTTTGGAGCATAAGGATGAAGAGATATATACAGGCACGTGAATTTGAAATTTGACAATCAATTGTAGATGGATACACAGCACCAATAGTTCTGCCAACAAATAACAAAGCAGTGAAACTCGGTCAAAATAATTCCAAAGCCACAAATGCACTTCTGAATGGTCCTAGTGAAATGGTATTCACCAAAGTTGCACATTGTAAACCCGCTAAAGAGAATTGGGAAAAACTTCGAAATATTTATGAAGGAGATTCAAAAGTCAAAGCAGCAAAGCTTCAAACTTACAGAGGTCATTTAGAACAACTTAAGATGAAGGAAGATGAGAATATTGCAGCTTACTTTTTACGAGTTGATGAAACAATAAATGCAATCATAGGATTGGGAGAAGAAATCAAAGAATTCGTAATTGTTCAAAAGGTACTAAGATCTCTTCCTATGATATTTGACCCTAAGATATCAACACTAGAAGAAAGAGAAGATCTGAACTCAGTAAGAATGGATGAATTACATGGAATCTTCATAGCATATGAAATGAGAACTGAACAGGAAAATCCAGATACAAAATAAGAAGCCTTCAAAGCATCCAAAAAGTCAAAGCAAAAAGAAAAAGAACTTAGCATCAACAGTGACATCTCGGAAGATGATGAAGAAGTGACCAACTTTGTCAAAAGATTGAACAAGGGAACCAACAATGGGTATAGAGGTAATATTCTTTTGATTTGTTTTAATTGTGATGGTATTGGTCATTTTGCTAACAAATGTCCTGATAAGAAAAAGAGAAATGATGAAGGTTACTCAAATAGAAAACAAACATATAAAGGAAAAAGAACCATAAAGAAGGTTTTCAAGAAAAGCATATGCGCCAAAGAAGACATCTCATCATCAGATGAAGTTGAAGTCAGTGACAGTGAGACAAAAAGAGTTCTATTCATGGAAGTAGAAGACTTTGATAAAGAAGACTCCGAAGAAGAATATGAAGAAGCTGAAGAAGAATATGAAGATGTAGAAGTTGACTACCGAGAAGAATTGATGTGTGCCATAGAAGCATAAGAGAAAAGATGAAAGAAGACACTCAAGCAGACCTAGACAAGAAAGAGGACACTCAAGAGCTAGAATAAATGATCACAAATTTGAAGGTTCAAATAGAATAAGATAAAATAATTGAAGAAACACTCAAAGAAAAGCTAGAAGAAAAAGACAGGATCATTGGAAATTCGGAAGCAGAGATTGTCACATTAAGAATTGATCTTCAAAAGAAAAATATGCAGAATAGCTCAAAAGTTTTGGATGACATTATCAGCAGTCAAAAACCTCATCATGACATGTCCGGACTTGGATACAATCATATAGAAAAGGGATCAATCTCCAAAACAACAGAGCAAAAAACATGTCCAAAAAGCTATGCAGAAACAATCAAAGGGGATATGAAGATTACATGGACACTCCTCCATAGAGAAGATTCAGATTTCATAATCACCAACCGACAGATAGGCCTCAGGAAGAAGAATAATTCATAAGAGTACCTCATTTCAGAATATCTTCAACTCCCAAGTATCAAACTATCTTTTCTAGTTTATGTTATGCATGTAATAATTTTGGACATAAAGTTGTGAATTGCATAGCTAACAACAGGAACATAAACAACTTTGAAAGTCATACAAAAAAGGGTTATCCAAGAAGGCCTAGTAAAACACAGAGAATAAGTTACAATAGGTTTGAATCCTTGAGCACTGAAGTGGAATGTTACAGATGTAACAACTTTGGACACATGGCCAAAGATTGCAGTATGATAGTCCCTCCTAGAAAACCACAATAGAATAACAACAGTCACAGACAAGAACCTTAGAAAAGGACATGGATAAGAAAGCAAAATCAGTATAGCAATGAAGAATGCACACTCTCTCTAGAAGCTAAGAAGAAGAAATGTGGATGGTATGTTGACAATGGCTGGTCAAAACACATGACAGTTAATAGAGACATGTTTCTTACTTTAATAAAGGAAAGAGTTGGATCAATCCCCTTCAAAAATGATGATTTAGCTAAAATCATTGGAAAGGGCACAGTCAGAATTGGGAACAAGAATAGAAAGGCAAAAAAAATTATACTAGTAGAAGATATGAAACATAATCTTCTAAGTGTGAGTCAAATGTGTGACCAAGGTCATAAAGTTACTTTCGATTCACAAAAGTGTGAGATAAGAAAAGAAGGTTCAGGAAAATTGATTGCTACAACTACAAGAACTTCAAGCAACATATATGTGTTAAGTGAAATTGGAAATGAAAAGTATTCTCTAGCAAAGGAAGATGAAATTTGGCTATGGCACAGAAGAATGGGTCACATACATTTTGATAACCTTGTCAAAGTCAGCAAAAGAGAAGCAGTCAAA
The DNA here is from genome assembly GCA_032191745.1 of Picea mariana. Lineage (NCBI taxonomy): Eukaryota > Viridiplantae > Streptophyta > Pinopsida > Pinales > Pinaceae > Picea > Picea mariana. Next base: position 180,228 of record JASDQU010011572.1, on the reverse strand, counting down.
GAAATGCCCTAGATCACAAAACCAACCAACACTTTATGCAAGCATTGTCAACAAGGAAAGAAAACAAAGACCAAATTCAAATCAAAGGAATATTCAATGACAAGACCACTGGAAATTGTGCATATTGATCTAGTTGGACCAACTACAACAAAGGATTTAAAAGGTGAGAAATACTTTATGTTATTAGTTGATGATTATACAATAATGATTGTAGTTTTCTTTCTCAAGAATAAGTCATAAGCTTTTCAAAACTTCAAGATCTACAAGGAAATGGTTGAAAATGAAATGGATTCAAAAATAAAATGCTTGAGATCTGATAATGGAAGAGATTTCACTTCAAAGGAATTTATGGACTACTGCAGTAATCATGGAATAAAAAGGCAATTCTTCATTACTAGGACACCTCAACATAATGGAGTTGTTGAAAGAAAGAACAAGACAGTACAGGAAATGGCTTGAACAATGATAATCGATTCCAAATTGACATATTTTTTGGACACAGGTAGTGCATACAATAGTTCACATTCAAAATAGAGTAATTCTCATAAACAACACTGACAAAACTCCATACGAGCTATGGAAAGGAAGACCAACAAATGTGAAGCGCTTCATAGTTTTTGGGAGAAAATGCTACATCAAAAGAGAAGATGGCAGAATGGGAAAGTTTGAATCTCATGTGGACAAAGGAGTACTTGTTGGTTACTCAAGTAAAAGGAAATCATACAAGTGTTACAATCTGAGATTGAACAAAGTTGTGGAAAGCATCAACGTAACAAGTGATGAAACAGGTAGACAAGAATTAAAGGAAGAAGAAAATTAATCAATGGAACAATTTTACGAAGAAGAAGCAGAATGTGAAAAGGAAGTAGAAGGGGAAGATGAAGAATATACAACAGAATAAGAAGATAAATTTCATCAAGTGCCTCCAAAGACACCTAACAGACGAGTACAGAAGAATCATCCTTCAAATTATATTATCGGAAACAAAGATGCAAGAGTTGAGACTAGAAGAAGAATCCGTTCACTAGAACAAGCACACCTAGAACTCTCATCTATGATTGAACCAACCTGTTTTGAAGAGGCCAACAAGGATGAATTTTTGAATAAGTCCATGGATGAAGAATTGGATCAAATAGAGAAAAATGATACTTGGGAATTGGTTCCAAGACCAAAGGATAAGAATGTGATCGACACAAAGTGGGTATACAAGAATAAATTGAATGAAGATGGACAGGTTACAAGGAACAAAGATATATTGGTAAGTCAGACAACAACCTCTACATCAAGGTAAGTCAAGATAGTATTTTATTAATTGAATTTTATGTCAATGATATTATTTTTGGTAGTGATGATGACAAGTTAAGCCAGAAATTTGCAAAGGATATGCAAAATGAATTTGAAATGTCATTACTTGGAGAACTATCCTTCTTTCTGAGACTTCAGATATGTCAAAGCCACCAAGGAATTTTTATTTCTCAAACCAAGTATATCAGAGAAATGATAAAGAGGTTTGGAATGGAAGATTGCAAACCAGTTATCACTCCCATGCAAACCAGTTGCAAGTTAAGCAAATATGATTATTCAAAGTCTACAGATCAGAGGAAATACAGGTCAATGATTGGGATTCTACCATATGTGACAACATCCAGACCAGATGTAATGCATGAAGTTGTAAAGGTGCCACGATTTCAAGAAACACCAAAGGAATCACATGTATTATCACTGAAGAGAATTTTCAGATATCTCAAAGGAACATAAGACTTTGGATTATGGTATCCAAAAGGAAAGGATCTATCACTTATTGCCTACATAGATGTAGATTGGGCAGGTTGTATTAATGACCGACAAAGCACCAGTGGAGAAATTTTCTACTTAGGTGAGTGTTTAGTATCATGGCTAAGAAAGAAACAATCATCAATATCTTTATCTACAGCTGAGGCAGAGTATATTGCAGCAGCAACATGTTGTACACGGGTTTTTTGGATGAAACAAACTCTAACAAATATACAAGTTGAGTATGATGAGTCCATTCCAATATATTGTGATAATACAAGAGCCATCAGTATCTCAAATAACCCTTTGATGCACTCCAATAAAAAGAACATTCCAATCAAGTATCACTTTCTATGGGAACAGGTTGCAGAAAATAACAACAAAGTTGAGTATGTGGGCACAAAATAACAAGTGGCAGACATCTTTACAAAACCACTTCCACGGAAATCCTTTGAGTATCTTCACTAGAGACTTGGATTTATTTTTACTCCAAAATGAATTCTTTTGAATTCTTATCTTATATGTCTTAGATGTACATGAGGAAGCACCATAAAGAGGACAGTTCAATGAGGGGGAGTAACCCCCAATGGAAAAATATCTTTTCCATTGATGACAAAGGGGGGAGAGATTTATCATATGCAGAGGACAAAGGCATGGTTCTAGGGGGAGAAATGGTCACAAAGATGCAGAGGATAGAGGCATGGTTCCAGGGGGGGCATGAGTGATATGATTTCAATATTGCATCAGAGTATTGCCATCAATGCCAAAGGGGGATATTGTTGATTAAGGTTGGTTGTCATTGATGTCAACCCTTGAAGAAAGGCTGGTAGCACAAAAGTTTGGGTAATGGACCCAAGTTTGTTTGATGTAAAGATGATAATAAGTACAAATGGATGAACTCCAAAGTGGTCCCCTTATCGTGAAATCCCTCACGAGAAGACGCTTTGTGGATTGAGTTATCCTAGAAGTATGGTTAGAGAACCCATGCTTAATTGTGGAATAATGAGATGAAGGTCAGTGAATTTTTCAGTGAAACTATCCTAGATGGATAGCGCTTGTCACGCCATTTCCGGTGGTATGTGGAATGTCAAATAAATCCTCACGGTTAGAGAGTTATGGCCATATGAAGTTGAAGAACCCTCATGAGTCATATAGAAGCCCCCAAAAGTCAAGTGTTTGCAAAAGAAATTATTTAAATAATAAAGTAAATGGAGAAATCCCTAAAATAAGTAAAGTGTAATGCTACATGAAAGTATAAATAAGAGGCAAATCTCTCTCATTTAATTACACTTGAATATCATTGAATATCTATTTTTGTGAAAGGTTATTTGGGCAAGTATTATTGATAGAGAAAATTTGCAGTAGAAAAAGTGTGGCAGGAAAAATGTGGCAGAAAAAGTGCGGCAGAAAAAGTGCGATAGAAAAATTGTGGCATAAAAAACGTGGTAGAAAAAGTGTGGAAGAAAAAGTGTGACAGAAAAAGTGCGACAGAAAAATCGTGGCAGAAAAATCACGGCAGAAAAAGTGCGGCAAAAAAATCGTGGCAGAAAAATCGTTGTAGAAAATGTGCGGCAAAAAATGTGCAGCAGAAAAATCGTGACAGAAAAAGTGTGGCAGAAAAATCGCGACAACAACATGGTTGGGGTCTATTTATGAGAGATATGGCACATCTTGTTTGAGGTATGTTTTGTGAGCTAGGGTTTAGCTCTTGAGATGGTATTGGATGTTCAGTATTGCTGCATATATTAGACTTGTTGAGGGATACAGTTGGTATTTTGTTGTTGGTAGTTGGTTGTGATGTGTTGCTGAAGTTGTTGGTTTATCTTGAGGCTACATAACAGTGAGGTTGTGGCACATGGTTTGATGTAAGGGTTTATGGTATTTAGTTTATAGTTAGCATGATGAATTGTTAGATAACTTTTGATGTTTATATTGGTGTATGTCTTTGGTATATGGTTGATGTACATTTTGGGTACATAGTTGAGAAAATTAGTTGATGAGTTGGCACATACATGAGGTGTATACTTGATGATGTTGGTACATCTTGATGAGTCAAGGTTGATGCATGGTACATGTTGGTTCAGGTTATTGGTACAGGTTGTTTGGTGCGGGTTGATTGGTACAGGTTGTTACAGGTTATTGGTACAGGTTGACAGTGATAGTTTGACAGTGGAAGTGGTTGATTCAATGACAGTGACAGGCTGTCTACATTTGTCATTTATATTTATTTCAGGATGGTTGGATGGGGCAAGGATAGGTGGTTGTAGCCACCTTTCGGTTGTATCCAGAGAACTTAGGGGGTTGTAGCCTCCTTGTGGTTGTAGTCGGAGAATTGGGGAGTTGGATCTTCCCTCAGGTTGTAGCTTGAGAAACTAGGGGGTTGGAGCCTCCTTCCAGTTGCATCTAGAAAAAAAATGAAGTTGGTGCTTCCAATGAATATAATTGTTCAAGAAATATAATAAAAATCATTATGTGGTTTTCTCCCGCTTTGGGTTTCCATGTAAAAAAAATGGTGTACTGTGTATGTGTACAATTGTTCATTTGTTCATTGTTTATTTACTATGCAATTATTGGATGATAATGATACACTGATATAACACTTGCATTATATGGTTAAAAATGATTCAATTTCTCTATTACTGATTCAACCCCCCTCTCAATAATCCAACAGTATCATTTATTTCCTTGGACACAACACATTGAGATCCTTGATGTCACCCATTTGGCCTTGACATCACCTTCTATGGATGGATGTTGCTAGGGTTTGATGGGTGGAATGGTACATGAGATGATTTAGCATGACCTTGGGTGAGGATACAACTCTTTTCACATCTTCTTCACCTTGGTGAATGCCACATGACCTTTGGAGGACCTACCATATCCCATCTTGAGGGCATGATGTCACCCTACATAGCCTTGACATCTCACATGTGTGGTAATTTCGATGTATTTTTGCATTTATTACACATTGTAAAGGTTAAGTGAGGGGTAAGCCCTACTTTAAACTGTAAACTTGTTGAGGTATGTGGATAAATGATAGCGCTAGGCATCATATAAGTAAGTCTAGCACTACCTTTTAATTTCATCATATTTTCACTCACCATTGTGGGTAACTTCTGAAAAAATTTTCCCTCTAAGGGTTACTAACTCTTCTTTACTCATGTTATTGGCTTGGAGAGGTCTCTTGTGGATATATTTTCATGTTTTCTTGGATGAAGTAAGAAAAAAAGGTGATATTTTTCTAAGAATTGTCTAGTCGTTGCTAGGGTTATAATCCTAATGTCCCAAAGTGCTATCACTTTAGGATTTCAGCCCTAGACTTTTGATATTTGACCTAGTTGAAGCTACAAGAAGGGATGAACAACTTCTAGGGCCCAAATGTGCTTACACCCTAGAATTTCTTCTTCTTAATATTCAAAGCCTAAGGCCCAAATGTGCTTGCACCATAGGGTTTGAATCCTACCTCTTGGTTTCAAGTAGATCAATATTCAAACCTAGTTTCATTTAAAAGACTCCATAACCCTTAAATGACACTAGTCTCAAGGCATTCTCATGGTGAATTGATTGATGCACTCACTCTATCAACACTCTCAATCATTCTACTAATTAATTGAACACTAACATTCACAAACTCATTGAATGTATTGTTTTTTTTATAAAGAGTTTGCTATGGCCATCTAAATTACATTTATTTGTTTCATACATTGATATAAAGGTGGTCTAACTTGCTCATAAATTTCATCTAACAATTGGATAATATTCTAGTGAATGTATGTTATGTTTTCGTGGTCAATTGTTGCATTTCCGAGCACTAATTGTTGTTGTTGTTACAAATCATTTACTGCTATCATATAATTGTTTACTGCTGCAAATGTGTATCATCCATTGCAACTTATATTGTCTAGTGTTTTAAGTGGTTATTATTGCATAACTTATCTTGGAAATTGTTACATATATGCTACAAAGTATTCTTGTTTCGGGTAGGTACTCAAACGAAATCACACCTCTTCTACTTCATTGACCTAGACCATTTATCTAGTGATCAATACATGGGACGATAAGCTTGGCTACTATACTTTCTACTTTGATCCCTTGAGGTCACTAGGGAAGCCTCCCTTGTGCTGGACCTCTCTCATCACTAGAACGAGGGAAGTCATTAATAAGGTAAGAATGGTAGGTTATTCTATAGTTACGTAAGAATTGGGGTCTTGTGTTGGGATTTGCATAAGTAAAAATCCTATGATAACATTGTGGTAATAAACCTTCTATTTTACATCTCAGAGTATTTGGGTGCAATGATTTTGTGCATGTTCCAAAGGAGAAGAGGAGCAAGTTGGACAATAAGGTAGAAAAATGTATCTTCATCGATTACAAATATGGAGTGAAAGGTTACAAATTGTGGAATCATATAACAAGGAAAATAATGTACATTTGAGATGTGGTCTTCAAAGAAGTTGAGAGAACTTCCAGGAATGAAGATAAACCAAAAGAAACAGAACCAAAGAAAGTGGATTTTGAGCTAAAGAATGAAGGATCTGAATCATTTGAGGAGGTAGAATCATTTGAATCAAATGATGAGGTGGAACTATGGACTCTACTTTTGAGAAGTTTTGTTTGTGAAAGGGGATCTAATGGAAGGTATTGTCCACCCTATATCCATTTTTATTTTGTTCTATAATGTATTAATGATGAACCTAAATATGTTACAACACTGTTTCAAAGGCAGTAAATTCTAAAGAGGGAAAACTTTGGAAGAAATCCATGGTATAAGAAATGGAGGCCTTGGAGAAAAATGAGGCTTAGGATTGGGTCAAATTTCCTGATGGAAGGAACTTTTTGGTAGCAAATGGGTGTTCAAAAAGAAACTAAATGCAACAGGAAAGGTCAAGAAGTGCTAGTATTTCCTTGTAGAAAAAGGTTATTCTCAGGTGATATTGTGTCTTCTGTTGTAAAATTGACTTATGTTAGATTTCTATTGTCTCTTGTTGTAGTATTTGATCTTGAGTTAGAGAAAATGGATGTAAAAACACCATTCCTACATGGAGACCTAGAAGAAGAAATCTACATGAAGCAACTTGAAGGATTTATAGTAAAGCATAAGGAGGAGATGGTTTGTGAGCTAAGAAGGTCCATTTATGCTGTAAAGAAATCTCCTAGGATGTGGTACCATAAGTTAGAGGCATACACACTAGGACTAGGATTTGTGAGAAGCAAGGTTGAGTAGTGTGTATATTAAAAATAGGTCGGTGAACATTTTGTTTATGTAGTTTTGTATGTCAATGAAATGTTGTTGGCTGGAAACAACAAGAAGGTTATCAAAGAGGTGAAATCGTAGCTATCCTCCAATTTTGACATGAAGGATATCAGTGTTACTAATTTTATTGTGGGGATGGATATTAAGAGAGATCGTCCAGGTAGGAAACTTTGGTTGAATAAGAGAAAATATGTTGAGACAATTTTTCACAAGTTTAATATGAACGAATGTAAACAGATAAAGGTCTCTATCCCTATAGGTGAAAATCTAGGTGGCAGAACAGTTCCCCAAGACTCTAAAAGAGGAAGAAGACATGTCTCATGTTCCTTACGATAATGTTATTGGAAGCTTAATGTATGCCATGGTATGCATTAGACCAGAAATTTCTCATGCAGTGGGATTTTTGAGTAGGTATATGTCAAAACCAGGAAATATTAGATAATTGTAAAAAGGGTTTTCAAGTATTTGCATGGCACCACAGATTATGAAGTCTTCTATCATGGAAGGCCTAGATGAGATAGAGAGTTAGATGTACAAGGCTTTGTTGATGTTGACTCGGTTGGAGATATGGATCATAGAATATCTACAAGTGGTCATGTGTTTACACTATTTGGAGGCACTATCAACTACAAAATTTGAATACATGGTATCCACTCGTGCAAGTAAAGAGGTTGTATGGATGAAAAGATTGTGTTTAGATATTGGGTTTGAAAAACAACTTGTGATGTTATATTGTGACAGTCAAAGTATAATTTTCATGGAAAATAACCCTACTTATCACACCAAAACAAAGCATATAGACGTGCAATACCACTTTGTGAGAGACATGGTCAAAAGTAATAAGGTATTGTTTGAGAGGGTTGACACCTTGCAAAATGTTGCAAATTCATTGACAAAGTATGTGATCACTGAGAAGTTTTCTTGGTGTAGAGAGGCAATGGGAATTCATTCCCTATATTATTGACTTAATAAAATAATGTTCCCCCGTATATACAAAGAAAAAACAAGTGGGATAATGTTGGATATGTGTTATATTCTTTGTAGTATTGGTGTAGATTTTAGGTCAATGTTTTTCAGCCCATGGTTTTCAGCCAATGGTCTTTTGGTTGATGGTTTCCATCCAAAGGTTTTTTGATAGATTGGTTTTTCACTAATGGTTCTTTTTTTTGGAAAATAGTTTTCATCCATTGTAATCTAATTCCAGTTTAGGAATTGGGGTATAAAAGGTTGGATAATATACATACATTCTCATTATATATATATATATATATATATATATATATATATATATATATATAATGAGAAGGAGGAGTGGAGAAGCTCAGAGAATGTTGGTTTTCTCGATTGGGTTTCGAAGGTAAAAATATTTGTGTACTGTGTCTAAATGCCATTATTTACTTTATGTTTTTACTGCAGAATATATATGAATTATTTACTTGAAAAGTTTAAATAATCCATATTGAATCATAATATTATTTTTCATCCATCTCGATGCTTTATGTGTGGAAAAATTGGAGGAATCAACTTGTAGTGCCATCTTAGCGGTTGGTCCCAATTTGGAAATTTGGGTCCAAAAAATCGACTGAAATCTTCTTGAGCCATTTTGAGGCATCAAAATACACTTTTTTTATGGTCCAAAACTTACTATAAAATATTAAACTATATTTTACACATCAATACCTTTCCAACGATGCAATAATCACCTCAATTGTAGTTTGTATGTGAAATTTATTCCTTCCGCAAGTTGACCTACCGTATTGATCACCATGGTGCGAGTTGATGCCACGTCAGGCCCCATTACATAAACCTGTGGAGCTATCCATGTAGTGTATTTTCTAGAACATTCTAGAAGGTCTGAACCTAATCACTAATTGAGGGTTGATGAAGTGAATACTCTAACCATAGATGAATATCATGCTATGTTAAATATTAGGTCACTAGGAGGAGAAGGGTTTCCATTCTTTTGCATTGTAACTTGTTCCATAGATGAGAATAATATCCAAGAGTGGTAATTTTGGGAGCATAATAGAGGAGGAGATATTTTGTATCATCCATACAAACCATAGTGTCAAAGGAAACTCCATAGAGAGTGCCTCTTTATTTGTACTTAAATTTGAAGAAAAGAAGGCAAAGTGACCACTCCTTCTAGCTAGGTTTCTCCTGCATTAGGTTTCCTAGGTTATATCTTGTGTTTATTTGTGGATGGTGTGTGAGTATTTATTTTGTTCTCTATTTTTCAAATTTGATCTATTTCATATATTTAAGCAAAAAGAACTAGTAATTAAAGAATCTAATATCTAAAGGAACCTAACCTTCACAATAAAGATTTTAGTAATTTTATTAGATTTGTTGTGATGAATTGTCCAGTGGAATATCCACGAAAGTTTAATTATCATATTGGCATGAGGGTATGTTTTCTTGGGGTATTTATGGAAAGATAGAAGGATCTGAGAATCGGTTTAAGAATAAAGTAGTAGAACCCTAGCAATGGTTGATGAGTCTATTCATAAAAAATATCGAGATCCAGCAGATGAGATATTTGCGAGGATGGAAGAGAAAGTAATTTACAGATATTGAAATATGTCCCTCTTCATGATGTCTCTAGAAAGCAAGTCCATACTGATCAAAGAGGTTGGAGGCTCTAATTCTGATATCAGATCAAAGGGGAAATTGGGAGATAATAAAGACCTAGAAAAGGATATGGAGAAAGAACCCATGAAAGAATAGTCGAGTTCCAATGCCATAAAATCTCTGTGGTTTGTATTCAAGATGGAAGAAAAGGGAACATAAAGACATACCAAGGTGAGATATATGCATTAAAATTGAATCATTGATTGCAACAACTAGAATTTTATTTCAATGTTCATGATATAGATGAATAACAAAAGATATCATTTGTCAGAATGAAGTTAAAGGTCCATGCTTTAACCTGGTGAGAAAGCCATACAGAAACACTTAGGATGAAGGGTTATCCACCAATAACTAAGTGGGAGGATTTCAAAACCCTCATTAAGTCCTAGTTCTATCCTATTGGGTATGTAGAGGATGAATATATTTGTTGGCATTACTTCAGGAAAAGGCAGCGACACAAAAGTACACCACTAAGTTTAGAAAGATGGGCATCATGTTGGGTATCTCTCTCAAGAACCCATATGTACTCCTCCTGTATTTGGGGGGTCTACATAGTCATCTATGAAAGAAAGTGATGATTTTCAAGCCAAGTATAGTGGACGAAGCATGTGTACAGGAACCGTATATGGAAAACATAGGCCACAAGAAAGGGAAACCAAGTGGTTCCAAGAATAAAGAGCACTAGAAAGATTCCAAAGAGGGGAAAAAGAAGTGGAAAGGGGGTAAGGATAATAAGTCTACGTCCACTGCACACTGGTGCAAGGATCCCAACAACCATTGTAACCATTTCAATATTGATGGGAACACTGAGGAAGAGTGTTGGAAACTACTTCCATAGATGAACCCGAAGAACTGCAAGAAGGATGCAAGAAAAAGAATCTTCTAGCCACAGATTCAAGCAATCAGGTTGAAATAAGCCTCGATGTGGCTGAGAATATTGTTTTCACATCAATGTAGAACGAGGTGAATTTGAGTAGACTTCATCACCAAGAAGAGAAGGAGGTGACCAAACTCTTCCACATCAAGATCCAGGTCAAGAAGACCAATATAAATGCTATGTTCGACTCCGGTTCATAGGATAATATCATAGTAGAAGATTTAGTCAGTAATCTTGGATTGGAGGTTCGCAATCACCTATCCCATATCCAGTGGGATGGGTAAAAAAGGATGTAGATATCAAGGTAATGAAACAATGTAAGATTAAATTTGTGGTAAGTGTTGATTGTATTGATGAAGTGGAATTGGACGTAGTACCCCTTGATGTATGTGGAGTAGTGTTTGGAATCCCCTACATGTATATTATGGATGTAATATTCATGTGGAGATTCAACCAATGTTGATTGATCAAGGATGGGAAGTCCTATATCATCAACATGCATAAAGGAAAGTCAAAGATCTCACTAGTAAGTTCCAACCAAGCCAAGAAGTTGATTAGTTCCAGTAAAAAATTTGTTTTACTTTTCTTCAGAGAAAATCAGTTTGAGGGTGAGTCGATAAGAGAAAATTCATCCCTAGAGGAGTGTACTAAGAAGTAGAAACATCTATTGGAAGATTTTCTACATGCATACAGAGGAGTGTTTTAGGAGCCTAAATGGATACCACCCAAGAGGGATGTGGATCATGAAATATAATTATTGCTAGACTCCCCATTACCGAATATTGGGTTGTATAGACATTTTTTTCTAGAAGAAAATGAAGTGAAGAAGAAGTTGAAACAATTGTTGGAGCAGGGTGTGATTCGAACAAGCAACTTGCCTTGTGGATCACCTATCATACTTGTACCAAATAAGGATGGGACTTGGAGAATGTGTATCACCTATAGAGCATTGAACAAGATTTCACTCAAAAATTGGTACCGTCTCTCCAAGATCGATGATCTATTAGATCAGTTGCAACATGAAAAATATTTCACCAAGTTTGATATCAAATTGGGATACCACGAGATACACATCAAGGAAGAAGACACCTAGAACACTGCCTTTAAGAAAAGGGAATTTTTTTATCAATGGTGTTGGATAATTGGTTATCATTGATGTCAAAAAGAAGTGGTTGTCAATGATGTCAAAAGATGTGATGGGTTTATTTGTAGAAGTCTCCAAAGTGGTCCCCTTATGGCGTATCTCTAATAATGTCCATCATGGGAAGACGCTTTGAAGAACTCTACAAGAAGCCCCAAAGGTGCGGTTATGGAACCCGAACTTGATCAAAGAAAAAGGTCATGAAGGAAGGTGTGAATGCAAATAACTCACTCATGGATGGATCGTCCTCATCGTGACTTTTTTAGTGATAGGTGGTATGACATGTGGTTCCTCACGAATGAGGAGTTATGAGGTCATGAATATGGAATCCCTAAAGATTGGTTATGGAGCCCCTAAGTGGTTACAAGTCTTGGTCAAAGGGTAAAGTGGTTGTAACAAGAAATCCCTAAAGTAAGGAAATAAGTTAGCTTGAAAAAGTATAAATACACCACAAGAATTCCTTCACAAATATACACACAATTTCAATGATTATTTATCTTTCAAGTGTTTTGGTAAATATTTTTGTGGTATATCTGAGGTAGTGAAGTCTGAAGAAGTATAGTATGAGGTAGAGAAGGAAAGTCGAAGAGAAGATAATTTTTTGAGGTCATCCGCGAGTTATAGTGAAGGAAGGACCAGACATTGGTTAGTTATAGTGAAGGAAGGCACGGAAATCCATGAGTTGTAGTGCGGATAGGTCACGGATCTGTGAAAATCCCTTGAAGAAGAAACCATCTCTTTTTTTTTGAAGATGATTTTCACAGGTTGGTCTGTAGGTCTGTGATGATATGATTTAAATATTCTTCATGAGTAAAGGTATGTCTTGTATAAAATATTTTGAGGCTTGTATCTTGAATGGTATGGCACATGTTTGAGGCATGTCTTGGAGGTTGTTTTGGTATATGGTTGAGGTCCATGGTTTGGTTTCATTGATACATGTTTGAGACATATCCTTGGTGCATTGTGTATGGTTGTTATAGTTCATTGTCAGAGGCACATATTTTTTATATTGGATTGAGGAACATTCTCGGATATCATTGATGATATGGTATATATACATGGTACACGATTAGCTACTCATAATTGATATTATGGTATCTACATTTGGCATATCTTATGGTACATGATTGATGCATGGTATGGTATAGCTTTGGTATAGCACATGTTGATGATTAGTTATAGGATTGATGGTATAATGAAAGTGTCAGGGTGGATATACTGATAGGTTGGATAGAGTGATAGGTTGATGATCAGTTACAGGTTGATGTGACAGTGACAGATTGGATGACAATTTAATTACATGTTGATTATCAGAGACAATGACAATATCAGTGGTAGTGACAGTTTGGTCTACATTTTTATTTCAGGGAGGCAGGACAGGGAAAGGAAAGGGGGTCTTAGCCTCCTTTCGGTTGGTGTCGGAGAACACAAGGAGTTGGAGCTTCCTTCAGGTTGGAGCCTGAGAGTCGAGGGGATGTAGCCTCCTTCTTATTGAAGCCAAAGAATTCATGGAGTTGTAGCTTCCTTAAGGTTGAAGCCTGTAAATAGGGGGTTATAGCCTCCTTCCAGTTGTAGATGGAGAATTGGGAATTTGGTGCTTCCAATGAATGTATTTTTTTGAAATATAAGAAAAACATTCCATAGTTTTATCCCATTTGGGTTTCCACGTAAATACTGGTGTATTGTGTTTATGTGGATGTTTATTATGCTCTGTTGATTTATATTGCTCATGATATATTGATGATATATTGATTTTGATGATAATGATTACATATTGTGGTTAAAAGTGATAATAAAGTGCTCATACTGATTCACCCCCCCTCTCAATATTCCAACAAATGGTTGGTCATGACAATTGGTTTATGTAATGCACCAACTACATTTATGAGACCGATGAATGATGTATTACACCCATAACTAGATTGATTTGGTAGAGTGTGTTTAGATGATATATTAGTTTATAGTGCTACCTGGGAGGAGCACAACTCACATCTCATGTGGGTGTTATATACTTTGAATAAGTACCAGCTACTGACTAACCTCAAGAAACGTGAGTTTTATCAAAAATATTTGGTGTATTTAGGGTATGTGATCAGTGGAGGAGAGCTCAATATAGATCCTTTAAACATGGAAGCCATCATGAAATGGCCAATTCCTACAAATTTCACTGAAGTTGGAAGTTTTTTGTGGGAAGAAAAATTCTTGTGGAAGTTCATAGGTTCATTTTTAGTAGTATCTACACCACTCCATACCATAATAATGAGTGGTAAGAGTTTCCAGTGGGGAAATAATCAATAGAAATATTTCAATGAGATGAAAAGATAGATCAGTTAATCATTATTTCTCGCATTACCAAACTTGAAAAATCCTTTTGGAGTGGAGACTGATACAAGCGGGTACGCCATGTGAGTAGTTTTGATGCAAGGAGGAAGGCTTGTATGCTATCATTCTTAAATATTTCATGGGGTAGTTCTCAACTACCCTACCTATGACAAGGAACTATATGCCCTATTTCAAGCTATCAAGAAGAAGAAGTACTATTTGATGGGTAAGGAGACCTTCATCCACACAAACATAGATGATTTTAGGGGATAAATTTCGCAAATGGGCTAATTTTCCATCGTTTTTCCCAAAACAAGATTCGCTAATTTCCATTTTTTCTAAAAACAATTCACCCAAATTTTGTACAATAAAATTATTTTACCTATAAAATCATCAATATTTGATAGAATCTATATTAAATCCTTATAAATTTGAATATTTTTACAAAACTATCGCCAAACATTTTACATTTTGCATATTAAGGACTAGTAAGATTAGCCCGTGTTTCTACATTTTAAATTTTCATCCTTAAAATTATCCCTGCACACAAATCACTAGCCAAAATAATATTTGGAGGCCCAGAGTAAGTTGCAACAAACTAGACATTACAAGTGGATCAGGTTTTTACAACAATTTCATCTAGTCATCAATTATAAGAAGAGAAGCACAAACAAGTTGGTAGGCATGCTTTCAAGGCCATCGATATACAATATAACATCTTCGGGAACTCTTATGCAGATGGATCCTTTTACCCATGATGCATACAAAGAGGCATACACAAAAGATGAGGAATTCAAGGAGGTGTTTCAGTAGCTACAAGGCCAACCCCATATAGAAGAAGGTGATAAGAATACTGACTATCATTTCTAGAATGGGTTGCTCTACAAGTTTGACTAGCTCTATGTCCCTAAAGGTGAACGACTACAACTTATCAGAGAAGCTGATACCTCTAAGGTTGTTGAACATTTTGGTGTTAGGAAGATAGTTTCCAACTTATAGAGGTATGTGTACTAGCCTAGAATGCAAGAAGAAGTAACATGGTATATTATATGATGTATACTTTATTGTACCAACAATCCCAATAACATGAAGCAAGGTCTATACCATCCCTTATTTGTACCCACTCAAACCTGGGAAAGCATTTCCATGGATTTTGAGGGGGGTTTACCAACAATCAGAAAGGGAAATGGCTATCTATTTGTAGTCGATAAGTTCAAAAATATGTGCATTCTAATGCCTTATAAAATTACCATCAAAGAACAAGAAGAAACAAACATATTCTTTGAACAAGTTTGGGTGCACTTTGGGATACTAAGGAGCATCATCTCATACAAGGATACTAGATTTTTCAGTACATTTTGGAATATATTATGGTAGAATATGGACACTAAGTTGAATATATATACAACATTCCACCCACAAATAGATGGATAGATGCAAGTAGTCAATGGGACTTTGGTGCATCTTTTGAGTGGTTACAATCATAAGCATATGAAGTCCTGGGATGAAAATATGATATACATACAATAGTATTATAATAAATGAGTCCACACTTATACTGGTAAGTCACCTTTTGAAACTTGCTTTGGATATTTTCCACCTTCACCCTTGGATTTTGTATATGGACAGCAAGGAGGAGTGAGGGAGGACCTCACAAGAGATGCATTGAGAGCATAAAAGTTTGTTGAGAAGAATAGGAAAATACATTTGCAAGTAAAAGAGATGTTGAATAAGTCATAATAAAAATACAGGGCCAGACATGATAAACACATAATGATCCAGGAGGATCTCAGTGGCCACCCACCTATTCCAACTGGCTAAAAACATTTTTTTGGCAATTTACTATTTTTAGCAGTGTTAAGCCCTAATATTGGCTCATTAGCCCTTAATTGGGGCATATTACATTAGTAATTTTATTTTATTTATGTCTTCTTTATTCCATTAGTTGTAATTATACCTCCTAGTCTCCTATATATACCAAGGAGACATTTTCATTTGGAATCATCTTGTACTTGAACATTTATGTGGGGTAAAAGGATGTTGCCCCCTCAAAAAGGATTATTATCTGAAAGTATCTCTTTTTCAAGGCATTTAGTACTTATTCTGAGGTTTTTCTATGCTATATTGATAGTTGGTTCTTAACATATGGTATCAGAGCTCAAGGTCTTGGGGTTTCACTGCTACATCTGAAACACCGTGGAATTTTCGCTATAACTTTTTTCTTACAATGATTCAAAAGGAACGACTTGGAGGATATTTATTATATGGATCAAGGTACGTTTGGTTAAAAATTCAGTGTCTGGGGCCTTATACTTTCAAAGATACAACCTTTTTAAGATAGGGTTCTGGAATCATCCTGAATTGATGCATTGCGAAATTTTCACTATAACATTTTTTATGTAACATTTCAGACCCTGAACTCAAGAGGATATTCTAATAAATTAGTAAGGTATATTTGGTAGAAATGTCAGCTTCTGGGTCATCAAAAATTTGTAGATACACCCTGTGGAAGATAGGGTATCTGACTAGTCTCAAGCAGGTGTTCCGGGTAAAAAAATCATAAATTCTTCCTCGAGTATCCAAATTGAGTGAGACTAGTTGCATTGGATAGTGGACAGACCTTAGTGTTTTGGTACAAGTTTAATAATTTTATATCAATTATTTTGTGCGGGGCACGCTATACATTTAAGATATCCTGGAAAGGCCAAAAATCAGCAAGTTGTGGGGAAGTTACCGTAAATTCCACTTGGCACATCCAATTTTTATCAGACCTGTGGCATTGAAGAGAATAAATATTAGAGACCTATAAAAAATAAAATTTCATACTCAGAAGGGCCGAAATTTGGGAGATACAATAAAAGGAATATTGTCTAGCAGAACCACCTCAAAATCAAGGTTTAAAGTGATACTTGGCCAACATGCCACCAAAAAAGGGAACTTCTACACCAAATAAGCCTCCAGACAATCCTACTTGGACTCTCGATGAAGGTGAAGAAATGCGTAGGGACATAAATGATTTACAAAAGAAGACAGTAACAAAATATTAACTACAAGAGATGATGGATTCAACAGAAGCTAAGTTTGAGGCAATAAATACTAAGATGGATGCTTTAAAAGGGGAGATCATGGAAGGATTGAAAAATTTCCTAATAGAGAGGACTCTTGAAAGGGAAAATGTATCCCATGAAATTCATGATGAGGACACAAGGAAGGTGAATCAAGAATGGAGAAACTCCAACTTTGGGTTGAAGACCAACCACGTTCCTAAGATCGATATGAGGAAGTTTGATTGCAAGGACCCAATCACATGGATACCTCAGATGGAGCAATTCTTTGATCTACATAATGTGCCACATACACAAAAGGTACGAATTGCTTCTTTATATTTAGAACCCAATCAATTTGTATGGTATCGATGGCTTTGTTCTCGCAAATCACTTGTCACTTGGACAATTTTCATGAAAGAAATGATAGCACACTATGAGGATACAAGGAGAAATACCTTCTTTAGCCAATTGATAAATCTCAAGCAAAAGGGTTCAGTTACTGAGCACATTGAGAACTTCCAAAGATTGAATATAAAGGTAACAGATATTCCAGATAAGCACTTGACTGATGTATTCATAGAAACTTTAAGGGATAACATTCAACATGAGGTTCGCCTTTGGGAACCCAAATCATTGGAGAATGCATTTAAGGTGGCAAGAAATGTTGAAAGTAAAAATATGGCTATGGCTACTAGAAGGACCAATCCTAACATCTATAGAGAGAATAATTCTCCTTCTTCTAAAACACCTCAACCTACAAGGTTGACACCTCAACAATTGGATGAAAGAAAAGAAAAAGGTTTGTGCTTTAATT
>JASDQU010011572.1:140108-162179 GCA_032191745.1 Picea mariana | reverse complement strand
AGTACTCATAATTTCATTCACTATAAATTAGCCAAAGCTCTCAATTGCTTTGTATATCCAGCGCCATAGTTTCAAGTAATGATTGTAGATGGAGGAACTATCAATTGCTCAGGAAAATGCAATAAGATCATTCTTACTATGGGGGAATATGTAATGAATATTCCAATGATTTCTATACCCATGGGTGGTGGTGATGTTGTATGAGGAATCCAATGGTTACAATTATTAGGAACATTGGCTTTTAATTTTCAAGAACTTTTCATGAAATTTTCATTGGAAGGAAAAGAAATTGAGTTAAGAGGTATCACAGGGAAACCCGGTAAGGTGATAAGCTCTAATGGCATGACAAAATTATTGAAAAAATGGCATCAAGGCGTTATTGCACAACTATGCTCACTAGATGTTCAAACATCTAAGCCATCTATTCCTCAAGATCTCCAAGGGATCATTGATAAGCATTCCAAAGTATTTGAATATTTTCTCAAAGGTCTTCCACCCACTCGAAATCATGATCATGAAATTCACCTAATTCCTGGGAGTGTTCCTCCTAACATCAGGCCATACAGATACCCTTATGCTCAAAAGAGTGAAATTGAACGCATGGTTGAAGAAATGTTAGAGGTTGGCATTATTAGACCTATCCAAAGTTCTTACTCTGCACCAGTGGTAATGGTATTCAAGAAAGATAGCTCATGGTGTATGTGTTTAGATTATAGAGATCTCAACAAGATCACTATTAAAGATAAGTTTCCCATTCCCATCATTGATGAATTGTTAGATGAACTACATGGAGCAATCTATTTCACAAAATTGGATCTTCGTTCAGGGTATCATCAGATTAGAATGAAGGAAGAAGATATCCCAAAAACAACATTCCGAACTCATGAAGGCGATTATGAATTTTTGGTCATGCCTTTTGGCCTTACAAATGCACCTTCCACATTCCAAGGGTTGATGAATTCCATTTTCAAGCCCTTCCTTCGAAAATTTGTGTTAGTACTTTTTGATGATATACTAATCTATAGCAAGTCTTGGGAGGATCATGTGCAACATGTTGACAAGATGCTACAACTACTAAAGGAGCAACAACTACATGCCAAACCATCCAAATGTTTCTTTGGAGTGAAGGAGGTAGAGTATTTGGGTCATATTGTATCTCATGAAGGTGTCAAGGTATACCCTAACAAGATTAAGGCCATGATGGACTGGCCAATTCCCAAAACATTGAAGAATCTTAGAAGATTTTTGGGTTTGACAGGTTACTACCGCAAGTTTGTTCGGAACTATGGAAGAATAGCAGCACCTTTAATGACACTAACTAAAAAGGATGCATTTTCATGGACTCCAGGGGAAACTAAATATTTTGAAGAACTTAAAGAGGTGATGTGCAAATCTCTTGTCTTGACCACTCCAGACTTCACAAAAACCTTTATTGTGGAAAGTGATGCCTCGGGAAATGGAATTGGTCTTGTCCTAATGCAATAAGGAAGGCCCCTGGATTTTGAAAGTCGACCACTCAAGGGAAAGGACTTACACAAACCCATTTATGAGAAGGAAATGATGGCAATACTACATGCATTGAAGAAATGGTGTCCTTACCTAATAGGTAGGCACTTCAAGGTCAAAACAGATCATGATAGTATTAAATACTTCTTGGAACAAAGACTATCTTGAAGAACAACAAAAATGGGTAACCAAGATATTGGGTTATGATTTTGAAATCTTCTATAAAAAGGGGAAGCAAAATGTTGTGGCAGATGTACTCTCAAGAAAGGATGAAGATGTTGAGGCCCTTCTCTGTGCTATCTCGATCATCCAACCCGATTGGATAATAGAAGCAAGGGATGAATGGAAGAATGACAAAAAAGTGTGGACTCTCATTCAAAGGTTGCAACAGGATTCCAGTGCATCAGATACATTTACATGGAAAAATGATTCACTATGGTACAAAGATCACTTATATTTATGTAATAACTCCCAACTCAAACAAAAGGTAGTATTGGAATTGCACACCTCTCCAGTAGGAGGGCACTCGAGATTTTTGAAAACCTATGATAGAGTCAAGAAGGATTTTGTTTGCGAGGGCCTTAAAACTGATGTTCAAAGGTTTGTGGTAGAATGTTTGGTTTGCCAACAAAATAAGGTGGAAACAATTAAGACCCCAGATCTTTTACAACCATTAGCCATCCCAAGTCAGCGCTAGGAGGAGGTTTCCATTGATTTCATCACAGGGTTACCGAAGTCTAAAGGAAAGAGTGTCCTCATGGTGATTTTTGATAGACTGACCAAGTACGCACACTTTTGTGCACTCTCTCATCCCTTCAAATCTAGTACAATTGCCACCACATTCAAGGAGACAGTTCAAAAGCTACATGGAAGCCCAAAGATTATTGTAAGTGATAGAGATCCCATCTTCACTGGACATTTTTGGATAGAATTATTTTCTTGTTTGGGTACTCAATTGGCTNTTAACAAATGTATGGAAGGCTACCTTCGTTTCTTTGTCTCTGATAAACAAACACAATGGTAAAAATGGTTACCCTTGGCAGAATGGTGGTATAACACTTCCTTTCATACTGCAAGAAAAATGACACCATTTATGGCACTCTATGGATACCACCCTCCTTCCATCACTTCTTATCTAAAATAAAAATATAAGGTTCAAGCAGTTGAAGATCACATCGAGCATCAACAACAAGTTCTCCAAGTATTAAAGGATAACCTAACCATGGCACATAATCGCATGAAACAACAAGAAGATCAACATCGTAGTGAAAGAAGTTTTGAAGTAGGGGATTGGGTGTTTTTAAGACTACAACCATACAAACAGATGTCCCTCAAGAAAGCCAAAAAGGATAATAAATTATCACCAAAGTACTATGGCTTATAAGGTGTTTCAAAATATTGGTACTATGGCATACAAATTGGAGTTGCCTGCATCTTCACGAGTACACCCAGTTTTACATGTTTCATGCTTAAAGAAGGTTATAGGAGACAAGATCTCAGTTCAAACTATATTGCCAGAACTTGATGAGGAAGGAAAAATCATATTGGATCCTGAAGCCATCACTGACACAAGAATTTTCTAGCTAAGGAATAGATCCATTTCAAAGTATCTCATTAAATGGAGGAAACTACTGGCTGAAGATTCCACTTGGGAAGATGAGTCTTTTATACAGAGCATCCAAAGTTACTCAAGGGTTGCGGACAACACTTGTCTCAAGGGGAGGGGCATATTAATCCCTAATATTGGCTCATTACCCCTTAATTGGGGCATATTACATTAGTAATGTTATTTTATTTATGTCAGCGTTATTCCATTAATTGTAATTATACCTCCTAGTCTCCTATATATACCAAGGAGACATTTTCATTTGGAATCATCTTGTACTTGAACATTTATGTGGGGTAAAATGAGGTTGACCCCTCGAAGAGGATTATTATCTGAAATTCTCTATTTTTCAAGGCGTTGAGTACTTATTCTGAGGTTTTTCTATGCTATATTGATGTTTGGTTCTTAACAAGCAATTTTTCAGTTCCGGGGCCATTTTTAGGGGCTAAACGAAATTTTTTCACTATTAGGAACCTCAATGATATCCAAAGGATATTATGGATCCCCCTTAATGAATATCCTCATCAAGAAATTTCTAACAAGATATTGTGTGCTCGAAATGGAGATCATATGAAAAAGTTACGACCTCGGGAAGTTTATGTACTAACTTACCCCATCGGGGCCCACATGACGTTTTGCGCTTCATATCCTAGGTTTAGGTTTTTGGATGTATAGGGTTTTGGAATTCATGTTTATTGTAAAAATGCCTTCAGAGCCTCATTATACTCATCTTCTTGTGAATGATAATAGCCATCACATCGCTTCTCCGAGATAAGCTACCACCATTCTAGCAAGCTTGTTTTCAGTCTACATTTTACAATTTCAGCATAATTCTTATTTAATAGAAGTCAAGTTTTATTGTATCTCTGTTATTATTCACCATGTCTCTATGTTAATATTATAAATATGTGGTTTATTTTTTGTTCCACTCATAAATCCGGATCAGTTGTATCAGAGCGGTCTGCTCCTTGTTGTTTTTTAGTGCATGTCTCTGACATAGTTAGAGTATAGAGAGTTGGTTTTCGAGCTTGTTTCTCTTGAGGAAAAATTCTCTCGCACATACAAGAAATCGTCCATGGTGGGAGAAAATAAATACGATGGGATAAGATATCCTTTCAAAATGTTGCTTGAGGAATCCCTCAAGCAATAGAGGAGCGAGATGATGGACAACTTTGCACAAATCCTTCGACGATTGCCGACAAGCGATGCATCCAAATCAAGAAATGGTTTCACCCCCTTCAAGCTATAGATCAATTTTGATATTCATATATTTGAAGGTCAAATAGATGTGGATGTCGTAGATAAATGGTTAAACCTTCTAGAAGGGCATTTTTCTATCTACAACTTTTCCAATAGAGAAAATATTACATTTGCGCTCCTTAAGGCTATCCCCCTTGTCAAAGATTGGTGAGAAACTTTATGTGAGAAAAAGGAAATAGAGGGATCCACATTACTTGTAATTTCACCAACTTGGGGTTCATTCAGGGATGCTATTAAGGAACAATACTACCCTGTTGTAAGTTATGACAACTTGTACACAAGATACACCACACTACGGCAGGAAAGAGACCAAATAGTGCCAGAGTTCACCACTATCTTCCATACCTTGCACACCAACATGGGTATCAAATATTTTGAGTGACATATAATGCTCAAGTACCACGGCGGTTTGCATAGATACATCCAAACAGAAATGGATTTTTTAGACATCTCATCCTTAGGCGCGACCTATCGATATGTCATCAAAATCGAGTAGAAGCTTAAACAAAAGACACAACAATTTAGGTTTGGGAAACCCTCATAGTAGAAGCAGGGAAAGAGAAGCCCCAACCCATAGAACAAAGGACATAGAAAATATGGGAAACCTCAATACAACCAATCCAAGCCGCAAGCAAAGAAGGACAATGGAAAGATGAAGAAATATATTGGGAAGTGGTGCGACTTCGATAAGATCCCTGGAATAACATTGTTGATTACCGCTCAAAGAAGTCAGTGGTGGCTAACATGAAAGCCTCTTAATCAGATGTGGGTTTCAAAGCTTAGCCAGAACTAGAAAAGGGGAGATGGATCATTGACAAAGAACCCAGTGCCACTGTTGCTACCACCAAGATCCAGCCCAGTGAACCTAATGAGCCAGAGGAAGGCGAGTACCTATTTCATTCATAGATTTAGGTGAAAGGAACTCCGATGCACTTCATCATTGATAGTAGTATCTAGAAGAACCTCATATCAACAGAGGTCTTCAAGGGTCTATCCCTGCAGAAAACACAACACCCACATCCATACACCATTGGATGGCTTTGCCAAGCAAGCAATCTTCACGTCAGCCAAGAGTGTCGCATGTCGTATGACATGAAGCCATTCAAAGATGACGTATTGTGTCATGTTTCTCCCCTTGAAGTTTGTGATGTTATATTTGGCCAACCTTATTTATGGAAACATCATTTTGTATATGATTCTAGGCCTCGTAGTGTTATTATCAATTTGAACAGGAAATTGTACAGGATACTCGAGGTAGTCCCACCTAGTGTTATTTCATTGATCTCTACCAAGAAATGTAGGAAGGTCATTTATCAGACCAATAATTTTGTCTTCTTCATGATTCTCTCTCAGAGTGAGTGAAAGGTTGTAGCCACATCCATGGCCTCCGCAGCTGACCTCTCCATGCAGTAGAAGTAAGTGGATAAGGTCATGGAAGAATACAAATACATATTCTCATCACCTACTGGGGTACCTCTGCACTGTTAGGTCAAGCATCCCGTTGATCTGACCCCCTATGCAATGATACCCAATGGGCCAGTCTATCATCGCTCTCTATTAGAAAATGAGGAGATCAAGCGTTAGATCCAAGAACTACTCCACAAGGGGCACATTCGACCCAACTCATCACCTTGTGGAAGCCAAATCATGCTAGTGTAGAAGAAAGACGGGACCTGGAGACTCTACATTGATTATCGAGCCCTACATAAAATCACAGTCATGAACCGGTACCTGATTCTCTGAATCGACAATCTCCTTGATCAATTCAAGGGGGAAAAATAATTTAGTAAGATTGATCTGAATTTTGGCTACCATTAGGTCGCAATAGAGGAGACAGATGTATGTAAGACAACCTTCAAGTCAAAAGAAGGTATTTTTGAATGGTTGGTCATACCCTTTGGTTTGACGAATTCCCCAACAACTTTCATGAGGATGATGGAAGATATCTTGTGTCCTTTCACTAATTATTTTGTAGTGGAGTATCTGGATGGCATCCTCATTTACAACAAGACTTGGGAGGAACACTTGCAACATATTCAATAGGTTTTTTACACTCTACAATAGCAGAATCTATATGCCAACTCGGAAAAATGTTCCTTTGGCATGGACAAGGTCTAGTACCTAGGCTACAGTTTTTATGTTCATGGTGTGCATGTGGATCCAGCCAAGATCCAAGTCATTTGTGACTAGCCATCCCCAACCATGCTCACTAAGATTTGAAGCTTCTTAGGCCTTGCCAATTTCTATCGCAGGTTCATGTTGGGATTATCTCATATTGCATGGGACCTCATCCAAGTAACCAGGGGTGGTGGGAAGGAAAAATTTGTGTAGGGATTGTGCTCAGCCCCAATGCTTTCATTACCTGACTTGCAACAACCCTTTGAGATCGAGGCAAATGCTTCAAACTATTTTTTGGGAACAATCCTCACTCAACATGGCCACCCCATGGCCTATCATAGTGAGACACTATCATATGTCATCCGTAAGTACCCCACTTACGGAAAAAAAATGTACTCCACTGTGCAAGCCTAGCTCTAATGGAGGCATTAAATTCTCAAGAAGGAGACAATCATCCACACTGATCATAAGCCACTGCAGTTCATGCAGACATAAGGAAAATTGTAAAATGACCTCCATGAGAAGTGGTCCACATATTTACAATAGTTCCACCTCAATATCAAATATAAAATAGGAATTACCAACCGAGTCTTTGATTTCCTCAACCGAACTCTAGTTGCAACACTCACCACGGTGCTAGACTCTTACAACCACAAGACCTCTGTATGGCCCCACCTCTATGAGATAGATCCCTACTTCACCAACACATACCAGATGTTGGGCACAAACACAGTTGTCACTAATTTCCATCTTCATGATGGGTTGTTGTGCCATCTGGTCCATCTCTAAGTTCCATCAAGCGAGTGAGCGAAGTTGATTTGGGAAGCCCACTATAGTCAGGTGGAAGGACACTTTGACATGGAAAATACAGTGGAAGTGTTTCAACAAAATTTATATTGGCTAAGACTTCGACATGATGTTAGAAAGTATATTTGGTCCTGCACCGCATGTTCTATTGTCAAACCGACCACTAAGAAACAAGGCATGTGCACTCCTCTGCTTACTCCTTACATGCCCTGGGAATCCATCTCAATGGAATACATGTTAGGCCTTCCATCAACCAAGCGGGAAAATGACTGCATTTTTTTGGTTGTGGATAACTTTTCCAAGATGGCTATTCTAGACGCCTACAAGAAGAGCATCACAATGGAGGCCACTACCAAGATCTTCTTTGAACGAGTGTGGGTACACTTTGGGATCCCACAAACCATTATCTTAGATTGGGACAACCAGTTCCTCAACATATTCTGGTCGAGCCTCTGGTCACTGCTAGACACCAAGCTCACCAAATCCACTGCCTTCCTCCCTTAGATAGATGGCCAAACTGAGTTCGTCAACCAAATGATTGTGCATGTTCTATGCATGTACAATTCCAAGCACCTCCACACATGGGATGAGATTCTTCGTTATGTTCAGAACAACTACAACAGATCCATGCATAGCTCAACTGAACACAACCCCTTTCAGATGGGGTTGGTATTTCAACCATTGGGTCCCATGGATGTTTCATTACCCCTTGAGGCCACCCAGGCAGACTCATCGCATCCTTCGACAGAAGCTGACAAAGCCACCTGGTTCATTGAGCGGATCCAACACATCTGCCAACAGGTTTAGTATATTTTACAGAAGTCCAATGCTAAGTACAAGCAGTGTCATGATCAAAACATGTTCCCACACCAGTTTCAAGTGGGAGACAAAGTTTGTTTGCACTTGTAGAAAGAACTCCTTACAGGGCCTCATCGAAATATTTTTCCACTATGTTATGGACCTTACACCATCATCAAGGTTGTGGGTGAAAATGTTTTTAAGCTCAACATTCCCCCCTTCCTTGGCTTGCACCCAGTTTTCAATTTGGACCTTAGATAGTGGAAACACAAGTCAAGGGAACTCTCCAGCAGAGGATCCATATTTATTAGGTTGTCAAAGTAGGGCAACTCCTACACCAAGGCAAGTGGCTCACCCGGGGCCAAATTCAACATAAATTTCCTCATATGATGGGGGAACTCAACACAATGGAGATAATTTCTTCTTAATGGCGAAGGATTGATCCAATAGGATCTCAATGGCCACCCAACTATTCCAACTAGCTCAAAATGGTTTTTTTGCAATTTATTATTTTTAGCAGTTTTTTGGTTCCGAGTCCATTTTGAGGGCCTAAACGATGTTTTTTCACAATATAACACCACAATGATAGTCTTAGGCTTTAATAGATCCCCCTAAATGAATCTCCTGATCAATACCTTTCCAACAAGCTATCGTGCACTCAAAATTGAGATTGTATGCAAAATTTACGACCCTGGGAAGTTGATGTACTAACTTACCCCAACAGGGCCCACATGACTTTTGGCGCTTCATCTCCTAGTGTTAGGTGTTTGGATGTCTATGGTTTTGGAAATAATTTTTATTGTAAAAATTCCTTCAGATCCTCATTGTACTCATGTTCTTGCGAATGAGTGCAGCCATCACATCTCTTCTCATAGATAAGTTGCCACCATTCTAGCAAGCTTGTTTTCAGTCTGCATTTTATAGTTTTAGCGTGATTATTGTTGAATAGAATTCAAGTTTTACTATATATCTATTATTATTCACTATCTCTATGTTAATATTATAATTCTATGGTTTCATTTCATTCCACTCATAAATTTGGATCACAAAATCAAGAAGTCATTCAAAGTGGGAGATAGAGTTTAGCTACAGATGAATAAGGAAATACTACAAGGTCCTGGTAAGAGTATCAAGGCTCTGTAGTGTGGAACTTTTGTGATATTGGAGAAGGTAGGAGATAACACCAACAGACTCATTCTACCTCCATACATGAAAATTTACTCTATAGTGAATGTGGAGAACCTCAAACTCTACGAGCCTTCCATGTTGGATTAGGAGGAGGAGAATATCCTACCTTCCATAGAGGAATTAGCACCAGATGCTCAGGAAGAGTTGGAATAGGACACGGTTTTGTAGAAGCGGTCCAAAACTACAATAAAGGGGCATCATGACCTTTAGTATATTGGGTTGAAAGGACAACTTCCAGGTAAAGAAAGGTGGTACTCAAGGGTGAAGGTAGATGAAAAATTTCCTCACCTCATTCAGTAAATATTTTGGGGACCAAAAGCCTCCCTAAATGGGAAGGTATGATCAATATTGGATCATTATATTATTTTTCATCTATCTCAATGCTTTATATGTGGAAACATTGGAGGAATCGACTTGCAAAGCCATTTTAGCGTCTGGTCCCAATTTGGAAATTTGGGTTGATAAAACAATCTCAAATATTCTAGAGCCATTTTGAGGCATCAAATGGCACCTTTTTATGGTAAAAACCTTATTACTAAGAAATCATGTATATTATACACACCAAGGCCTTTCCAACGGTGCAATAATCACCTCAACTGGAGTTCATAGGTGAAAGTAATGCCTCCCACAAGTTGAGCTACCATATTGATCACCATGGTGCAAGTGGATGCCATGTCAGTCCCAATTACCTAAACATGTGGGGCTAGCCACATAGTAGATTTTATATAAAATTCTAAAAGGTACAGACCTAATGAATAATTGAGGGTTAAGGAAGTCAATACTCTAACCCTAGATGACTATCAGGCCATGTTATATATCAGGTTGCTAGGAGGAGAAGGGGTTCCATTCTTTTGCATTGTATATTATTCCATATATGAGAATAACAACTGAGAGTGGTATTTTTTCTAGCGTAACATAGGAGGAGAGATTATGTAGCAGCCATGTAGGCCACAGTGTCAAAGAAAGCTCCACAAAGAGTGCTTCTTTATTTGTACTTGCATTTGAAGAAAAGAGAGCAGAGTGGCCTCACCTTCTAGCTGGGTTTTCTCCCATATTGGGTTTCCTAGATTATACCTTGTGTTTATTTGTAGATGGCGTGTGAATATTTATTTATGTTCTTTGTTTTTCACATTTTGTTTATTTCATGTATTTAATAAGAAAAAAACATTAATTAAATATTATAATATCTAAAGGAAACTAACCTTCACAGTAAATATTTTAGTAATTTTATTAGATCTGTTGTTATGAACTGTCCAGTGGAATATCCATGAAAATTTACAAATCATTAAAACTATCAGATCCTCCTCATCCATCTTTGCTCCAACTAATCAACTAGGTCACATTAGTATTAAATGCATTCAAGTGCTTGGATATAGAATCTCGATCACCCATTCTCAAGATAAATAAGTTATTTTGCAAAAAATGTTTATTAACTAAGTATTTATCCTAATACAAATCCACTGACTTCTTCCAAAGAGTTGTGTTTTTTTCTTCAAAAATGTTTAATAATACGAAATAGTCAGGAAGAGCCTAATAAGGATTATTTCCTTTCTCTCCAACACCACCCACTATTCATATTTCATACCGATGGGTTTGGATCCAGATACTACAACCTATAGATATTGATATGAAGTGCTTTCCATTTCCCCTGCAACAAGATTTCCTTTTTTGCAAGGTCCCACTCAAACCAATATTAGATAAAAAAGCCTTGTCCTTATCACCTTGGATCCATGGTGATCAATCTCTAATACTAAATTAAAGGAAGCAAAGGTGAAGAATACACTTCCTACACTAACCAACGAGACAAGAATGTGTAGAAAACTTTAAGCAAATAATTGCAAATGATAAGCAGAAAACAAATGAAATAAATATCAAACTATTACACAAAGAATTTTCGGGGAAAACCTTTCTGAGAGAAAACCCCACACTATAAAGCATGATAAATATATTATTCAACAAATAAATGGTTACAATACATTATAAAGTTTTTTCTCTTTCAACAAGAGTGTTCAACAACAACATAAGGACTTTGGAGAAATTTTGGTAGCATAACAATAAGTTAAAACTCACACTTTGTTTTCCTCCAACCCTGGCACTCAACAAATAGGTATAACAAAACCATAAACCATTTATGGTTTTTCAATTCTACAAGTTGGAAACCACTAGTGATTAATTGGCTAATTGTTGTTGCTTAGTATTCATTACATGTGATAGATCTAGATTTATTCCTTGCTACTAGTCAACATTTATTCCTTATTATTGCTCAACATTTATTCCCTCTTATTGCTCAACAATAATTACCTACTCCACTACAAGACTGCAAGTTTTATGACACACATATCCCAACAATAGTTAGGAATATTTCTCTCTACTTAGAGATATGATAGGCTATCACATGCTTTATTTATAAAAAGAAATGATAAATTATCAGGGTTTATGCCTATGTTTTTCATTTGATAATGCATTCATAATTATTCTATGGAAGTTCATGGGAACAACAATATCTATGAATTCATAATATCATATACAAATAGATGGTAAAATAAAAGAGTTAACAAATGTTTAGAGAGTTATCTTTGTTGTTATTCTTTAGACAAGCAATCTCAATGGGTTGAGTGGCTTCCTCTATGTTGGGCAGGAAAGTCGAATAGAGAACAGAGAGAAGAATTGACGCACAGAGAAAAGGAATAGGACCAAGATAATCAAGAAGGAAGAGAGAACAAATAGAAGAAGAGGGGAGACAAGAAGGAACAAGATCCTGTAAAATCCAAGAAAACGAGTCGAGCATGAGCTGTGTCTATCTTAGAATGAGTTGTCACCAGTGGAGAAAGAGTGGGAGACAACCCATTCTAATATGGCAAGAAAACCTGAGGTAAAAGGGGAAGAAAGTACAAAATTGAAGGGAGATTATAAGAGAATTGGGAAAATTCTGAAGGAAGTTTAAAGGTTGAAGCGATAGCTGTGACAGTAAAAAGCATAGAGTAATTTCTATGATTGTAGGAGATTCTGTGTAAAGAATCCATGAATGTAACCAATGGAAGATATATTGAACATCTATTGCAGCGCAGAGTGCACCAAAATACCATAACTATAATAAAGAAGGAAATCTCTGTGGGCATAGCCCAGGAGGGGGTGAACCATGGTAACCTTGTGTCGAGTTATGTTGTGAAATTGTTATTCATGTTTCTAATAGGTTAATTCATGTATGTGTGAAGTTGATCTCTGATTTTCCTATGATGAATTTTTATCTTTAATGATAATGTTGAAAGATTCATGCGTCATAATGTTAAATGTATGTTTAAGTGTCAATTGATAAGAATATAACTTGAATCCTGATACGCATATAATATCTAGTAATGAGGACAGATTTACTAGGATACAGTGTGTGGCTATGACAGAGCAGGTATTCCTTCGTTCCCTCACCGATGTAGAATCTTGGTTCCTATAGTCCCCATAAAGATACATTGGGTGAGACCTCGCTTTCTCGCAGGGGATTCTGAAAGCGCTGGTATCTATAGGGTTTGTTTCAAAACTTACTTTGAACCTAGGGTATTAAACCTATCCATGTGCACGCACCAATAAATGGTTTTGTAGTTGTAAGATGGAATTAAGATCGATAGGAAACAAGGAAGAATAGACATAAGTACTATCAATATGAAGTGCACATAATGTTGATATGGCAGTCCACAAATTGCTTGAATGTTATAACGTGACCAAAGAGGATCAAGATGACTAAGATCCTAGGAATGTTCAAGTATAGGAAAAAAAAGGAGAGTGAATGGTAAAAGTCTTGGAGATGGAATCAAAACCTTACGAACAACCAATAAAGACAAGGAAGGTCAACATTGGAAAAGAGGAAAATGTAAAGTTAGCGCAAATAGGAGACTATTGGGATGATGAAACCGTAGAAAAAATAGTTGAATTACTGCGCGAGTACCAATATTTATTCTCAAGAAACTTATCATAAATGAAGGGGATAGCTGGTGAGCTAGGAGAAATGAGGATCCAACTCAATCCTGATGTTAAACCAGTATGACATAGACCATACTGACTGAACCCACGATATAAATAAAAATTCAAGGAAGAAATGGACTGCATATTAAAAGAGAGAGTTATTGAACCAGTCAAAGAGTATGATTGGATAAGTCCCATGGTAGTACATGATAAGAAAATAGAAGGAATCAGAATCTACATTGATTTAAGAAAGCTAAATGATGCATGCCTACATGACCCATTCCCAACTTCGTTTACAGATGAGGTATAGGAGAACGCAGGTGGACAAGAGGCCTATTCATTCACATATGGTTTTTCAGTATACCATCAAATCATAATTGCACAGGAGGAACGACATAAGACAACATTTGCAACAGAATGGTGAAGTTTCCAATATACGGTAATGCCATTCAAATTAAAGAATGCATCGGTGGTATTCTCTAGGGTAGTTGTCTCAGTATTTAAGGAGTTTATCCATAAATTCCTTGAAGTATATTTGGATGACTGAACTATTGTTACACATTATTTTCGTCACCCTCATGACCACTGATGATGTGTATCTCCTATTAGAGGAAATACCATTTTCCCTATTCCCTGAAGGATTTTAAAGAAATAAACTTTCCCTGAGAGATGGAATTGTCTTTTCCTTATTGCAAAACCTTGTAAAAAAGGATCGTCGAACCGTGCTCAGTGTTAAGGGTGCGATGATTTAGAATCGATGCATGTTGCACCATAGCGGCCTGCAACATCATCATATATTTCTCAATGTTAAGGGTGCGACGATGTTTGAACATAGGAAAAACGAGAAATTTCTCGAAGGTTCTAGAATAGAATCTTCGAAAGGATGAGGTGGCCTTCGATCAGTTTGGATCTCACCCACTTTTCTGATTTAGTGGGATCATCCTAATCCCTTCATCCCTTCCCCTTCACTCTATATAAGGAGGGATATCTCATGAGAAGAGTTAGTCTAGCTTATGTGTGAAGAATCTTGTTGAAGATTGTGCTTGTGATAGCTTTGATTTATCTTTCCAAGTTAGGTTGTGTGTAGTCTTCATCAAAAGAATTGGATCAAGAGGTGTGTGTGTTGAGGCAAATGGCCATCGGAAGGGACCTTGCAACATCAAGGAATAGGTTTTATTATCCACTTTCATCAATATAATACAGTAATACATTTCTTTCCTATAAAAGAGTCTCTATTTTTATTGCATAACTCCTTGATCTTATGCATAGGTTCCATTAGAATATATGTATCATTGTTCTCTCTTTGTTGGTTTTTGTTTCTTAACAGGTTCAAAATCCCACAAACCTTGAGATGGAGCAAGGACGAAACTAGAAAGGATCAAACAACTCTTAAACGGTATGTCGTTTATCCCTCATTAAGCTAGTATACATTACAATGATAACCTAAGGAAAAGTTTGTTTTCTATCATGTTTTGTTCTAATTTCTTGTTGAAGTTAGGGAGATTAATTCATGTCAACACTTACCAATTCATCCAGTAACAAAATTGGCAACTCCACCGGGCAACGTCCTCTTTTGGTCTTTGCTTCTTTCTTGTTTTTGGCTTGCCTATGTTTGTTGATTTTTCATTCTCTGAGTCACTAGGTGATCCAATTTGACTCTCAAGTCCTGAAAGTTCACTAAAAAACCCTATCATCTTTTTATTTTTTCCTAAGTTTCAATCTTCGACGCACCCTATTGTGAGAAATAGTGGGACATCGTCGCACTGCATATTTATTTCTCTTGATACGATACCTAAAAGGAGGAATGTGTCACACTGTGACTTGTGACGATTGTGCAAACTATTTAGGTGACAGTCTTTTTCTTTGCCTAGATTCTTTATAATTTCTTGGGGTGAATTTTTTGGCTTTGTTGGATGATTGTTCACAGCCTGGTTTGCATTTTTTAGTTGATCTTGATCATTTTTCAAGTTTTTGAAAGTCGTTATCATAAGCTTTAAAGTCTATCTTTCACTTGTTGCTGCAAGTGTATAATCTCTAGGTTTCATCCTTGAGTGCTTGCGAGTCAATTTATTAATGATCTTTTCTGATTTTTTGATTTTTGTTGATTAGAAAACGGATTTTGATTTCATTAATTAAACAAACAAGTTTTCTTGCTTTTGCACTTTTGGTTGTATGGTGAATTAATTTTGGGACTTGCATTGTGGATGCATTCATTTTCTTGAAAAAAAAAATCTTTCTTCTTATTCAGATCTCTGCATTTTATTGAGAAGAAAAAAAGTTGAAAAGTTATCATTTTTTTCTAGTGTTCACCAAGAAACGTTTTTGCATTCTAGATTTTGTTTAAAGGATAAATTGGAAAAAATTATCATTTGTATTGTTTGATATTAAGATTGTTCACAATTTAAAGGAATTTTTATCTTGCAACTTGTTGTTTTTCCTAAAAATAAAACCCTCTCTCTTATGTAATTAGAGTTCATCGAACAAAGATTTGCATCTCATCTCTCTTTTCATACTTTTGATTCAAGATCAAGAACTTCATCAGTTTCATATCCGCTTCCTTTTTTAGTAAAACAACAACCATCAAAATTAAGCATAATTTTAAAATTTATCTAGGAATTTTTATTTTCTAGAACTCTTGTACACCAACATTAGCTAGGACATAGAGATTTGGAATAGGTTGTGAGGAATAATCTCCAAAGCATAAAAAAAAAAACAATAGAATCTTGTGATTAGGGAGATTTAAATCCACTTGCTACATTTTGTCCTGGGAAGTCCTTCTAACACAAGGGTCAATCATGAGGTCGCATTAAGGCCAACATATTTACTAATCCTGATTTGTTGGTCTTAGTGTAGTGAATGCGCATATTATTGGGGGTCACTTGAGAAGAAAATCATGTTAGAGCCTTCTCGAGGAGATTTTGGGCTCAGTTACTCTTCCCTTGCGCATATATCGGAATTTCGAATGCTTCCCTAGGCATCATTGTCGTAATTGGTAACCTTAATATCCTACATATTTAGGGTCTTTACACGAGATGACTGAGAAGGGGAAAGTCTTCACGGTACCTGGAATCGACATTGGCTAAACTCACTCAGGATCCTTGGAGGGTATACCCATGATTATTTGTGGGAGCTTGCACCAGGGTGTAAGTTCGTTAAGCAGGTCATCAACATAACTTTTCCACCCGCTATATCCCAGCCCCTTCTTGTCTTGATATTGCGACGTTGGATTTCATCACCAACTAGTGATTTCAATATAAGAAGGCTTGTTTGTATGCTTGCTATCTAGATTTTATTAGTGAATGTTTTTTTTTCTCTAGTTGGCCATAGATATTTTTTATTTTATTATTAGGTGTGGCTAAAATCACCCCTCTTCATTCACGTAGGATGCAAGGATTTCCTCTAGAAGAACGGGAAGAATACGCCCCCTTGCCTCCTAATTCACTAGAGGGTCATTTTCATGAAGGATCGAGAGTTCTACTACAGTGATCGAATATCTAGGAGGACCAACTACAAGTTTACAAGGTTCATCACTTCCTGTGAACCCACTATTGACTAGTCCCTAGGACCCTATTCTGCTTAGAATAAACTCTTCAGGAGACATTATTGTTCAAGATTGTCCTAGAATACCTTCGGTACCTTTCGTAGAGTACGACATGGATGAACCACCCTTTCCTAGTGAAGGATTTAGAACCCCTATTCAAACTTTTGGAATTTTTAATCCCAGTTCAATCCCAGCCTGTTCTTTGTGGAGAACTCCCTCAGGACACGATATTTTTGATAAATTAGATATGAGTCCAAATCAACCTACATCACCACACATACCTGTTAATTCTATTTATTATATAGTGCCTCCAAATTATTTTACTGGCATGACAAGTAATATTGTTATTGTTTCAGACCATGTGTTGGTTGGTACATATGCATTTCTTCCTAACTAGTTCACTACCTCTACAATAGTTCCACAAGTTGCACCTTTTTTTGTTGGAACTTCGGTAACAACTCAAGATCCTATTGGAACACCATTTCTGTCTAGACCGAATCCATCACTTCCACCTGGGTATAATTCTCTTAGTAGTTCTATTACTAATCCTACCTATGGTCCATCTGGAGGCCCTATTATTTTTGTTCCACCTGGGTATAATTCTCTTAGTGGTTTTATTCCTAGCTCTACCCAGAGCCTATCTAGAGGACCTAGTTTTCTTGTACCACCTGGAGGATCTAATATTCATGGACAAAGTAGCTCAAATATGCTTGGAGGAACAAACCATCATGTTTCTTCTTGTTTTCAACTTCCTGTTGGAGGACACTCATTTATGGGGAAACCCCAAGTTGGGGGACAAAATATAGTTTACGAGCCATCTATGCTTGGATCACAAACCCAACCTTGGAATTTTCCTTTCCAAGGAAATCAACAACTGCTTGGAGGGAAACCTACTCTAGCGAATTATTTTGTACCATCTTATCCCGGGAAGCCATTTCTAGGCAATTTAAACCCTACCTAGGTTCAAACCTTTCAATCCAATACCCCTTTACAACATGGCATACTAAATAAACACGTTAATTTTGGTTACTTTCCTCAAAATCCTCCTCTGTCGAATTTGACTGGACCATCTAACTATAATGTTTTGCAAATGGATTATGGTCCTACTGGTATACCTACAGGATTACCTCCCCAAAGTTATCAGCTTCCTCAAGTTAACAGACAATTTCCATTTTTAGCTACTTTGGATTTACCAGATTTGTCTAGAATTCTGAATGATCCTATATTACATTCTCCTTTTTGGCCGGTTATACCTGCCGAATTACCATCGGACATTCCAAAGTTTGACGATCAGCCGGGAGAATATCCAAACAATCATGCCATGACTTTTCATCTTTGGAGTTCATCCAACTCATTAATGGATGACTCCATACAACTACATATTTTCCAACAGACTCTTATGGTTTCGGCAGCCAAATGGTACATCGAATTGTCGAGAGGTTTCTAAAATGATTTCAATACCTTAGCCATGGATTTCCTAACACATTGCCAACTATCGATACAGTATGATACAGGAATGGAAATTTTAAGTTCATTTAAACAATCCTCTTCTACACACACCTCAGATCGTATTCATGACTAGAGGAGGAGACGACGATTAATAAAAGTTCCTCTTCCTAATCAATTATTGGTTGAGTGGTTCAAAAAATCACTCATCGGTCCTATAGCTCGTTATGTTTC
Source organism: Picea mariana (assembly GCA_032191745.1). Lineage (NCBI taxonomy): Eukaryota > Viridiplantae > Streptophyta > Pinopsida > Pinales > Pinaceae > Picea > Picea mariana. The sequence goes on along the minus strand of JASDQU010011572.1, from coordinate 143,721 downwards.
CATGGGAGGTTTCATCACTAAGGAAAAGGCGATCAATTGTGCCCAATATTTGGATCTTGTTTATTCTAAAAAAGGCACATTGTATGACTTGATCCCTGACACTCCTTGCCCATCTACAAATCTAACCCCAACGCTTCCGATATCATCTCATGTTGTTGATGGTGTGATTGGAAATTTTCATACAAAGACTCAGACAAAACAAGTCAATCATTCCAATACCAAACCTACTACTACCAGTGTACAAAATGCTACTCCTCTTGCTACCTTTCCCGGTAAAACATTTGGGGTAAATATGGTCCATTCTATGACTACCGAAAAATATCAAAATAAGAAGAAAGGGAAGGGTAAAAATAAGCAGTATAAAAGTAATAATCAACAACAAGATAAACCAAAAAACTCAAGTTGTTGACGATAAACAAAAAAGAAAACCTCATTATTCTTGCCTTATTTGTGGTGAGGACCATTACACGAAAGATTGTCTGAGACATGCAGATGTTACACGATTCCTCCAAGGAACCGAGACTCCTCCTATGCCTGTCGTTTTTTCACAACCTTTTCCTTCTCAACAGCAGGCCCAATTAGTTATTTATGATCAACCTTCTCCCTCTACCAGTTCTTATGTGCTTATGTGTACTACTTGCAAGAAAGATGATATTTTAGTCGCTTCTCGAACCAAATATTATTATCCTTCTAAATATAAGGTTTATGATCAACCTCTTGCATCAAATCCACCTCCTAATGGTCCTCTTCATATCGAACAAACTAATCCTGATACAGTAATCCATCTGCCTCCGAAAGGTGTCGTTCATAAGTCGTCATTCAACCCACATGCACATGTAGCTCAAAATTATAGTATTGTAGAATATCTTGCACAGGCACCATATGTAATGTCGGCCCTTGAAGTCCTTCAAAGTTTTCCTAATCAACGGAAGGCATTGTTAAAGGATATTGGTGGAATCGATCCTACTGATATGAATTTGATAATATTTGACTTGGAAGATCACATCCCAAGACTCCCTCATCAATTAGCTTTTCAAATACAAGTAATTGTGGGAACAAAGAATATTTGTTGATGAAGGGGCTTCAACTTGCGTAATGTTTGTGACCTATTGGAAATTCATTAGATCTCCTTCCCTTATTGATCCACATAACACATTAAAATATTTTAATGGTACAAGGTATAAACCTTATGATGTAGTTCCTGCATTATCTATTGTGTTAGAAGCGAAATCAGTTACTGTTGAGATCGAAGTGTTCGATGCACCATTTGATTACAAACTCTTACTTGGTTGTAGTTGGATTGATGCTATGTGATAAATTGTCTCTACTCTTTTCCATATGATACGTTTCCCTCACTAAGGTAAAGTTGTTACAATAGATCAACTCACCTTTTTTAGTTCTGATTCATGCACTAGTAATGTTCCTTTCATAGCAAAAACACCTCCCAGTTATGATAATTTCAGTGTGGGTCTCTTGAAACATTCATCGTTAATGGGAACTTTCCCCATTCTACCACCCGATGTTCCTCCTCTCATCGCTTCTATCAACATGATTTCAACCGGTGTTGGTGAAACCCCTAAGTCATATGACCCTTGAATAGTACCTAGCTTGGAAGAATGTCATCATTATGACGTCCAAATGCCACTAAGTCCGGTCGAATTGGCTTATCACGCTATTCAATCGACCTCTTCTCGATCTCCGTTTGATACATCTCTTGATCCATTTAATACATTTTTTCAAACTAATGAAATGATCATGGAAGTTATGTCTGTGGAAGACACACCATGGGAGGATGGACATCATCGTTCTATCCTCTTCCTCGAACCTGAGACTATTGAGAGTTACCGACGAATTTCAAATCTGTTCGGGGTCATTAATCTCCCTTCAGTTTCTGAATCAACACGTGATATTTTGTATGAAGGAAACTTGGGAAATATCTCACCAACTATACCGTCAGATATTTCAATCAAACCTAGAATTGTGGAAAATGTTCACATAGGTGCCTCATGTTCTCCTGATGAGATTCAAGCTTACAAGGCCCTTTTCCAAGAATTTTGTGATGTATTCGCTTGGAATTACGAAGAAATTCCTATAATTGACCCAGATATTGTTGTACATGTAATCAAGACATACCATGACGCTAATCTCGCTTGACAACGAATTCTCCCAATTCATCCACAAAAATTCGTCACGGTCAAGATTGAGGTTGAAAAACTTCTTAAAGATGGTTTTATCTACCTTGTAGCATTGACTGATCGAGTTTCCAATCTTGTCTTGGTCATGAAGAAACAAGGAAAAATCCGCTTGTGCGTTGATTATATGGATATTAATAAGGCTTTCCCTAAAGATAACTATTCAACCCCTTTCTTCGACCAGATCGTCGATGACTATGCCATAAGTGAAATATTCTCTCTAATGGATGGTTTTTTGGATTATAATCAGATAAATATTTTACCTACGAATCAACACAAAACCACCTTTATTTGTCCTTGGGGTACCTTCGCATACCGTAAACTCCCTTTCGGTCTCAATAATGCTGGTGCGACTTTTCAAAGAGCTATGTCTTATGATTTTCACGATATCAATCATATTGTGAAACCATATATTGATTATTTATCGGCGCATTCCATGAGTCATCAAGATCACCCAACATACTTACGAGCTATTTTCCTCCAGTGTCGGTATTACCGTATACAATTAAATCCGTATAAATGTGTTTTTTGTGTGGATTCAGAGAGACTTCTAGGCTTTATTGTTTCCATGCATGGGATCATCAATTTTCCTCCTCCTTCTACCTTACGCCAAATCCAAAGTTTGCAAGGGAAGGTGAACTTTCTACGATTATTCATTCCTAATTATGTCAAACTGACGAAAGGTTTCACTCAACCTCTTAAGAATGGTCATGATTTTGTGTGGGATGACATCGCTAACAAAGAATTTGACGCTTTGAAACTTTCATTAACCTGCACACCACTATTATATCCCCTGAATTATAGTCCAGATTAATTCCTATATCTGGCTACTTTGGATCACACCATCGCTATGGTTCCGGTCCATGAGGATGATTCGAACGACGAACATGTCATTTACTATTTGATTCAGAGTCTTACATCCACTGAAATCCAGTACATTCATATGGAGAAATTGTCCTTGGCAGCTGTTCAAGTTGTCCAACGTTTTTCGTCACTATATTTTGTTGGTTGTGGAGCCTGGTTATCTTCCTGATTCAGAGGCCCTTGCTTTCAGCCATGTTTATATCCCATGAAGTATTTACACCCCAAAAGTATGTACACTCTTCCACGTGGGGGAGTGCATAGGGGGCGTACCCCCTCTGCGGGGTCTGGGGGGCTATCCCCCTAGCTGAGGGGTCTGGGGGCAAGTGGGCCCCCAACGGGGGTTCGGGGGCAGCATCCCCCGATGGGGGTTCGGGGGTGAAGCTCCCAAAGAAAAAATTGCCTTGTAAAAGTATATTGTAATTTCATTGTAAATCTGGACCGTTCATTATAAGGTCGCAGATCTAACGGTAGAGATTATGTTAGGGTTTTTTTCCCTAGAAGGAAACCCTCTTTTATGAGGGAAATGTATTGTGGCTATGGTCGATGGTAAATATTGT
>JASDQU010011572.1:128183-140058 GCA_032191745.1 Picea mariana | reverse complement strand
TGTATCCCTTCATTTGCTGGATAATAATAAAGGAAGGACCTGGAAATTTCTCTGGTGGACGTAGCCCACACTGGGTGAACCACGTAAATCTGTGTCTCTCTTGTATTGTGTGTCTTCTGTGTTTTGTTTCTGCATTTGTTTTATTTTATTGCTCCACGGTCCTGTTTTTCTAACATATTTTATTGCGCAAGACCACGATTATTTATGATTGTAAGTTTACGCAACATATTATTACAAGACAATTTCTAGGGGGGAAATACTCTAAATGGATTGTGATTAATAAATATTTGGTCTTTGCTGAGTTAATATGTGACCTTCCCTCTATTGATACAGAAAATGTGGCAGAAGATTATTTTCCTAATGAATATCTCTTTCTGATCAGTTCAGATGATATATGGTATGGAGACATCATCATTTATCTCCAAACCCAAACTTTTCGGCCTGATGTATCTCATGTAGATCGTCATCGTATTCGGTATCAAGCCCGCCAATATATTATTCTTGGTGATACCCTTTATCGTCGTGGTATTGATTCAATGTTTCGACGATCTTTGACCTATGATGAAGCTGAGAAAATGCTAAATGACTGTCATTCTAGATCATGTGGAGGTGATATGTCTAGTTATGCCACTTCCCAAAATATCCTACAAGATGGTTACTTATGGCCTTCACTTTTCAAGGATTGCATTCTCACAGTTCAGAAATACCATGCTTGTCAAACCTACAATAATAAGATTTGATATCATCCTGCTCCTCTATATCCTATGCTTTTCGTTGGTCCATTTTCTAAATGGGGCATTGACTTGATGACATGTAACCCTCACTCGGTCGGGGGACATGGATACATCATTGTAGGTATGGATTATTTCACTAAGTGGGTCGAGGCAATGGCTACATTCGATAACACTGATAAAATTGTATCACTTTTCATATTCAATCATATCATCACTAGATTTGGTGTACCTCAAGACATCGTCACCGACCATGGAACCCATTTTCGCAATTTTATGATGTTTGAGCTAACCGATAAGTTGGGTTTACGACATGAAAACTCAACCCCTTATTATCCACGAGCCAATGCCCAAGTTGAATCAATCAACAAAGTCTTAACCACTATGCTTCGACGGATGGCGGGGATTCATAAGTCAAGTTGGCATACAATTATTTTTTCGACATTATGGGACTATCAGACGTTAGTTAAATCTACTACGGGTTTCATGCCTTTCCAATTAGTGTATGGTATCGAAGTCGTCTTGTTGTTTGAATGTAAAATGTTGTCTCTAAATCTAGTCATCAAACTTCTCCCCATCACCACAGTCGAGGAAGAACTTTTTTTGTATCTAATGCAATTATATGAGACTCGACGTGATGTTGCGTTAGTAATAGAATACCAGAAGAAACATGTTAAGGCTCAATACGACAAACATGTTAAACCTCATGTTTTTTTCTGAAGGATTGGTTCTCCTTTATGACCAATAGCATGACTTGTTATGGGTAGGTAAATTCAAGCCCATGTGGCATGGCCCTTATATCATTAAACGAGTATTAGAGAAGCGGGCTTACGAGTTGGTTGATTACGATGGAATTCCTTTGGGTGAACCTAGAAATGGGCTTTACCTAAAGAAGTACTATGCTTAAAATCTTTTGCATGAGTTCTTTGTACTTTAATGTATTATATTCTAGTGTTTTTCCCTCAAACTGCTTACCTTGCCTTGTCCTTGTTTTCCAGATGTTGATGTTCTCGCTACCTTATATTGGCTTTGTTGATGGTGCTGTCGCAATACTCAAAATCGCATGTCTGCTACATGGGCAATCTATGCACCTACGGACAAGTTGATAAGTCTACGTGGTATTTTCTTGGGTCATGCAACTAATAAAATTGTGGAATATAGTGTGGTCATTGAATTATTGAAATGGCATCAGTCAATAATTCAATGACCACACTATATTAAGCAATTAAGCAACATCTATTCCATCATAAATAATACACTATTACAGCTATATTTGAGAGTTCGCCTCTTGGAAATAAGTTTTGATTACATTGAATATCAACACATTCCTAGATATCTAAATACATTAACAGATGCCTTAGCCAATTATGTTTTAGATAGAAATTTGTGCAATTTATAAATCCAAATACAAACACATAAGGACAAGTAAGCCAGTAGAATATTTTTTTATTATAACGCAAAAAAGCTACAAAATTATGTCCCAAGACCAAAATATCAAAGCACATGGCTTCATATACATATATGCATCATGGATGTTGCTCATGATAGAAAGCTACTTCTCGTGCTACGCGACGGAGCAGTCGACCAATAGATGTTGAAACACCAATAGTTTGGCGTTGGTAACATCTAGGAAACTCATCTATAGTAATATCAGAGATGTCCATAGTCAATCCCTAAATTTTATGCTTGATCTCCTCGAGATCCTTGGCCGCTGCTCAAAAAACAATATAATATAAATTTTTCATGATAAAAATGCTAAAAACAATATATAATTAAAAATTCATTTTACCTATGTCTCCCCAATGCGCACCCTCAGGTAATTCTAAATATGGATCACCATAGAAGTCAGCCCCATCATAAGCATAATCCTCAATCATAATGAGTTTATCTCTCAGCCATTAGAAGAAGGTATGCCCATATGTGACAATTGGGATGCCACCATCGCGTGCCATCAAGTCAACCCACCTCCTCATGCAAGGATCCTATGGAGTAGGCACACCCCAATCCACATTCTAAAGACGCAAAAGTGGGTCCTTTTCAAGGAAAAAGGACACCAAAATTAATCCATACCTAAACCATTTTAACTGACCAATCCTACACTTTTTCATCTGTTTTTTCATGTTCTTGAGGAAGCCCTTGCACCAATTGAATACACAAGGTTCCATGCACTCAATGGCATACTGAAATTAGTTATGTAAGGCCAAATGTGGAGTTTCACTCTCTGCAACACAGGTAATGGTGAAGATAATTTTCCTTAGAGATAAGTCGAGGACATTCTTTATGGGAATATTCCCACTAAATTTCTCTGTGTCAGGCGAGCAGTATTGTGCGACATAGTGGTCCATTGGATCACCTCCTCCCCTGCGTCCCGATAATGATACTCAAGACCCACAATGAGACAAAATGGTTAAAAAATAGATGTCTTCAATCTCCAAAGTGAGCGTATGCACCCGAACATGGAAAACTTGCTCATTTACATCCCACATTCAGACTAAGTGCTCTAATAAAACTAATTGAGCCCTCATGCCCTCACTTTGAATAAATTGAGAAACCCACACCCCTGGAGTGACATAACTGTGTTGGTTCATTCCCCACAATGAAATTTTCCTCTTCGTGTTCTCTCTCCCTCCATTCTAGCATTGTGAACTGTGGAAAATCTTCCAAAGGACAATTAAACATGGGTTAATTTCTTGAAAATCCAAATTTGTCAGCTTCACTGGTTCATTGTTTATTTTTTCATTTTTGAGTTGCGATCGACACATCCTGAGATTTCATTAAATTGCAACATCATCGCACTTCATTCCTTTAATCCCTACGTAGATTTGAGATCGTCACAATTCCCAATAGAAGGAGCTTGCGACAATTTGAGGGCTCATTTCCCCTTTGAGATATTGCCCATACAACCAATAAATAACCATAAAATTGAACAATGTTTCTATTAAAAGAGAGAGGAAAGGGAGAGCACCAACCTCACAGAGTCGGATCAAAGAATCGTCCACAAATCATGACATAATCGTCATTTGAAAATTAGGTAAAAACGGGGGTTTTAACACTATTTTTGTTGAATTACAATGAAATGGTAAAAATGATTTAGTTTTTGACCTATTTAAACATATTTTACCACTTTTTGACCTATATCAAGTTATGTTTTCACCTATTTATATCAATGTTAACCCTAATGAACGTTTCAAAGTGTAAATGTTACAGGATACAGGTCAGGCAACTGGATATTTTGGCATGGATCAAAATTTTTATCATTTTTTACGTGTTTTTCGGAAACCATTTGATGTAAATATGCTCTTATGTTTTTTCAGTAAAAAATGTTGAACATAGTTTTTGTTCTTTCTCATGCTCGTAAATCTATGAGAATGTAACCGAGTAAACGTTTATCACTTTTTCGGACTTGTTAAGGTTATACGAAAAAGGAACCCCCTCGAGTCCTCTTTAAGCTCTTTTCAAAATCCCTAAACATGAAAAGATTGTTGAGAGATCTTGTTATTTTCACGCTCATTAAAGTATTTGAACAAAACGTTTGTTGAGCAATAGATTATATCTTTTTTGGTCTCATCCGATTACTTTATGAAAAATGACATTTTGGAGTTTCCTTTAAGTTTTTTTCAGACTCTCTAAATATGAAAAACCACTGAGTTGAGTTTACTTTCTTTGGACTTATAAAACAAACATCGAAAGGCCCTTATGGGACCGAGCCTCTCCTTCCTAGGGTTCATTAAAAATACTCCGAGGGACTCATCCGAAGGATGAGCTTACAATTCAAGCATATGTTATCCTCCTCAAGATTGTGTAAAAATAAAGAGGTACTCGCCATAAATGGTGGGGGGAATTGGGAAAGAAATATATATTTGCATCTGTGTTAGTGGCAGTAAGTCACTCTTGAACATGAAACCCCTTTTCATTGTTGTATACTGGGTTGGGAAATGAATTTGTCTCTCGTTTGATCATCCACAAGTCTATATATTGGTCTTCTTTGAGTCAATGTTGCCAAGACAATTGTTGTTTTGTTTATATGTTCAAGATAAGTTCAACCGAAACGATCCTTCTACTTAGTCGACCATCTACAGTTCTCAAAATCTTACCATGTCAACCCTCCCTGGGTCAGTCTTGAATCACTTTATGCTCTAATCTACTTCAAATATGTTGCAGGTTTCATGTCATTGATGGGGGATACATTAAGGCCCTCATGTGACAAGTCTTTTCCTGTCGACTTCAACTCATTATCCAGGAATTAGACTTAGAAAATACTTATTACCTTGGAGCCTGCATGCCTGAATGGAAGGTTTCTTCATTTTTGACAGTGGGTTTACATCATTGGCCCTTGATTGAAAGATTCCATCGAGTGTTCGACTTCATCTCATTAATTCACTTTCGATGGATTGTACTAGAGTACCTTGGGAGTCATTGACATTAATGATGAGTTCCCTCACACTTGTTAATGGTATTCATTAATGATCGGTAATCAAGTGGTTTCTACCATGTTCGACTTCAACATCTATAATCACATGGGTAGATTCGTACTTCGGGATGATGGAAATGAAGACCCTGTATACTATCACATGGATCCAGGTTGTGATGGAGTATTCATGAGTCTGTACTGACACATAGATCCACTATGTATTCTCGTGGCTATGTTCAAATTTGAGTCTTTATAGCATAGATCTACAGTTTATTTCTCGTGGCTATGTTGAATCATAATGACATGGATCCATAGTGTATGATTGGTGGTCATGATTGACTTGACACTTATTATTAGGGTCACTTTTATTCTTAGTATGGGAATTCCTACCTCAGTAATGGTATATTATTATGTTGATTCTTGTTTGTTGACAGGTTTTCGACTGATGTGCTCCTTGTTCTCAACACACATACTCTACAAAGTATTTCAACCGTCGTTATTTTCCAACTTCATACTTTGGGGGGCATTCTGTTACACATTATTTTCATCACCCGCATGACCACTGATGATGTGTATCGCCTCTTAGAAGAAATATCATTTTCCCTATTCCCTGAAGGATGTTGAAGAAATAAAAATTTTCCTGAGAGATGGAATTCTCTTTTCCTTATTGCAAAACATTGTAAAAAAGGATCGTTGCACCTTGCTCAATGTTAAGGGTGTGACAATTTAGAATCGACGCAGGTTGCACCACAGTGGTATGCAAAATCATCGCAGATTGCTCATTGTTAAGCATGCAACGATGTTTGAACAAAGGAAAAACAAGAAATTTCTCGAAGGTTCTAGAATAGAATCTTCAAAAATATGAGGTGACCTCCATTCGGTTTGGATCTCACCTGATTTTTGGATTTAGTGGGATCATCCTAATCCCTTCATCCCTTCTCCTTCACACTATATAAGGAGGGATCTCTCATGAGAAGAGTTAGTCTAGCTTATGTGTGAATATGTTAAGAACCAAATACCTGAATACAAAATATTACAATAGATCCAAAGATATCTGAATACAATCACCACACAAGATCTATGAAACCATATAAAAAACCACAACTTTATTATAGAAACCCTTGAGGTAGGGCAACACCATACAATGGATCCTATTATGGAAGGGATCCTCTCCTGTTCACTTGCCTCTTCAAGGGGGCATCCTCCTATTGAGCTTCAGCTCCAAATACCATAATTCTCTTCATGTCTCATTACATTGCTTGAACCCCTTTATATAGTTCTACCATCACCTAAGAACATTCTAGAGGAGGAATCTTCTAGAAGTAGAACCTTTTAAGAATTCCTCTTACATTTATTATATCTAACTACCATAGTGGGCCTTATTTAATAATATAGTGGACCTAGTCCACCTTACATTGAATGACCTCCACTATTATCACTATGGGCCCTCTGGGGCCCCCCACTACCTCTCTAGCTACCTTACAGAATAATTATGTTGAAGAGTGTGCTTTTGATGGCTTTGCTTTAGCTTTCCAAGTTAGGTTGTGTGTAGTATTCATCAAAAGCATCAGAGAAAGAGGTGTGTGTGTTGAGGCAAAGGGCCATCAGAAGGGACCTTGCAACATCAAGGCACAGGTTTTATTCTCCACTTTCATCAATATAATATAGTAGTACATTTCTTTCTTATAAAAGTGTCTCTATTTTTATTGCATAACTCTTTGATACTATGCATAGGTTCCATTAGAATATATATACCGATGCTCTCTCTTTGTTGGTTTGTGTTTCTTAACAAGTTCAACATCCCACAAACCTTGATATGGAAAAAGGATGACACTAGAAAGGATCAAACAATGTTTAAATGCTATGTCGTTTATCCCTCATTAATCTAGTATACATTACAATGAGAACCTAAGGAAAAGTTTTTATTTTGTCATGTTTTGTTCTAATTTCTTGTTGAAGTTAGGGACATTAGTTTGTGTCAGCACTTACCAATTCGTCTAGTAACAACTGTATTCATCCTACTACAAGATCACGTGGAATTGCTGAGATTAATGTTGGACAAATGAAAACAACATCATATATCATTGAATATAAAGAAATGTATTTTTTGCGCACCATTCGGAATACTACTAGGACATGTAATATGGAAACAAGGATTAATAGTGGACCCGGTGAAGACCATAGTAATTTTGGAACTACAACTACCTACATCAGTAAAAAAAACTACGCACTACATTGGGACACATAGGTTATTACAAAAAAATCATTAAAGGATACGCACAAATCACAACACCAATGGAAAAACTACTAAAAAAGGAAGTGAAGTTTTAGTGGAACGACAACTGCCAGAAAGGACTAGACACACTAAAACACAAACTAGTAACGAAACCAATCCTAATCTTCCCAGATTGGACTAATGAATTTCATGTACATGTAGATGGATCATCTATGGCACTAGGAGTAATCTTATCACAACCAGGTGAAGGGGGCATCGATCACCCCATTGCGTTCACTATTAGGAAACTTTCAACAACAGATAAAAACTATACCACCACAAAGCGAGAGGGGTTGCCCATGGTCTACGCACTCCAAAACTTTTGACACCACCTGTTCGGATCAAACTTTAAGATGTATACAAATCATTCTACGCTACGATAGCTAGTCAATAAACCACTGTTGAGGAAGAGGATATGAAAATGGATCCTATTGTTCGAGGAGTATGACTTCAAATTAGTAGTAAAACCCGATAAAGTCAATGCAGGGCCCAACCATATGTCATGCATACTTTCAGGAGAAGATGTTGGAAACTTAGACGATATCCTTCCATATGCACAACTATTCTCCATTAAAATGGTCGACGATTACTTTAAATATATTGTACAATTCCTAAGTATAGGAATGGTCCCATCCAACATGACGGTCACGTAGAAGAAGCAGTTGGTCGTAAAGGTTGCAGACTACCAACTCATTGCAAGAATCTTATATAAAATGGGCCCAAATGGAATACTACAACAATGTGTAGTTGAACACGAAAGACCAACTATATTAGTAGAAGTGCACGATGGGATCACAGGAGGACATTATGCAGGGAAAGCCACTGCATGGAAGGTCTTACACACAGGGGTATGATGGCATACACACCACAAGGAGATGTAGGATCAGTTGGTAGAACTCTGGAAAATGATGGACACAACAAGCAGTAGGATGAAACATAGGGCATAAGAAGAGGTAGTCGAGGAATGGACCAAGAAACAGGAATTCATACAAGAACAACTAGGGGTAATCCAAAAGATCCTAGAATCAATGAAAATAACACCTATGAAAGGACTAGGTGTAGGAAAAACATGTTTGACAGAAGTAATGCATACTGTAGGATTGGTTCAGGTGATAGGACCGCACAGAGTGATCAAAGTGTTAGTAGGGATAGTCGGGCTACCCAATCCCGAAAGTCAAGAATAGCTACAGGGATGAGAAAATCAGGGTTGCACAGGAACAAATGAGTCAAGACACTAAATGCGCAAATACGCTACCACCAACCAAAAGAATGACAACATTGTTGGCGAACATAAAACTACATATTGTTGTGGAACAACTGAAGGAATAACAATGAAAGGTTACACAAGAGTTGCAACCCGGACAGGACGAGGCACTTGGGGTACTAGAGGAACTAGCTACCGCACAAACCAACAATACAGTAGCAACGTAAGACACCAAGGCCAAAATAAATAACCTGACAACACAGACAATGGAACAAATTGTTAACAAGTAGGCCAAAGTCACAACAGCAGTACAGACAGTGAAGGAAATCCTCCAAAAATTCATTGAGGCATGGAAGAGAATGACACACCAGGCCTAAGTGGCTTGGGACAAGCCACAAGTGAGTTTTGGGGGTTTGTTGGGCAGTTAGTTTGAATAGAGAACAAAGAGAAGAAATGAAGCACATAGAAAAGGTGTAGGACCAATAATATCAAGAAGGAAGAGATAAGAAAGAGAAGAAGAGAGGAGACATGAAGAAACAAGATCCTGTAAAATCCGGGAAAACCAATCGAGCATGAGATGTATCGATCTCAGAATGAGTTGTCACCAGTGGAGAAGGAGTGGGGGACAACCCATTTTGAGCTGGAAAGAAAAACTAAGGTAAAAGGGGAAGAAAGTAAAAAATTAAAGGGAGATTATGAGAGAATTGAGAATATTCTTAAGGAAGTTCATAGGTCGAAGCGATAGACGCGACAATAGAAAACAATGATTAATTGGTGTGATTGTAGGAGATTGTGCATAATGAATCCATGAATGTAACCAATGGAAGATATATTGAACATTTATTGTAGCGCAGAGCGCACTAGAATACGTTAACTATAATAAAGAAGAAAATCTTTGTGGACGTATCCCAGGAGGGGGTGAACCACAGTAACCTTGTGTCAAGTTATGCCATGAAATGGTTATTCATGTTTATAATAGGTTAATTCATGTATGTGTGAAGTTGATCTTTGTTCTTCCTATGATTAATGTTTATATTTAATGATAATGTTGAAAGATTCATGCACAGTAACGTTAAATGTATGTTTAATTGTTAATTGATAAGAATCTAACTTCATTACTGGGAATTATGCCCCTTCAACTGATTCAAATAATTCCATTTAAACTAGTGTTTATGGTTATGCTGCTGCTTAAACTGCTACGAGTAATGCTATATGCCCCTTAAACTGCTTATTAAAATGTTGGTTCAATTGGTAACGCTGCTAATGCTGTAACCTGCTGCCAGTTCAACTTATGCTTCTGGTGGGGGAATGGGGCTGCTAGGAATGTAAGTTCAATTGGTGTTCCTGGAAATGGGGACTCTTTGTGCTGCTGAAGTAGCTGGGAATCCCTTTCGCTTATGGGAATTCTGTTGGTTCTATTAATGAGTAAGCCGRTAAAACGATGCTGGGAATGATGATCCTGGTRCTGCKGGTTGTAGYGCTGCTCTTGGAAATGCTATCAKGAACGCTGYTGATTCAAATGATCTTGGAACTGATGCTGCTGGGGCCGGTTCGACTTATCCCGCTRGACATCCTTTTAGTGCTGGTGCTACTCGTTGTGATGATGCTTTGGMTGATCCTGGTAATGYTGTTCCTTAAACTGCTTATTCAAATAATTCCATTTAAACTGGTGGTCCTGGGAATAATGTGTTGGTTCAACTGATGCTTCTTGAAATGATCCTGAGGAGGCTGGTTCAATTGATGATGGAGATGCTGTTGTTGATGGGGATGCTGGTCGTGAGGCTGATTGTGATGCTTCTACTAGTGGTGATACTACTGGGTCAACTGCTGGTGCTGATGGGGATGCTTATGGGCCTACTTCTACTTCAACCGCTTCTAGTAATGACCCAATGTTGTTCTGGGAACTGAGGAAGCTGAGAAGAATAATGAGGCTGGTAAAGACGCTGGTTCAACTACTTATGATAATGCTATCCAAGCCAATAAACCCTGAGAATAATGGTTGTACTGCTTTCAAATGCTGAGAATTATGCCTGTTCAAATGATGCTAGGAATGATCCTGGCAATTATGTTGGTTCAACTGATTATGGAACTGCTCTTTTCACTGATGCTTAAAAAATTACATTTCGACGGCTTATGCCGGGAATGATCCGGGAACTTATTCAWTTTACTTTTKTTCGACTACTGAGGATGCTGCTAGTTCAAMTTATTATGGRAATGCTATGGCAAATGAGGCTGGGAATTAAGCTCCTTCAAATGCTCCTGGGAATCCTTCAATTGATGTTGGTTCTACTACTGGTGATGCTGGGAATCCTTGTGCTGGTCRTGCTGGTAAGAATGATTATGCTGGGAATCTTTATGCTAATTAAATTGCTGACGGAAAAGATTATGGTAATGCTGTTGGAAAGAATCCTGGAAATGCTCTTGAAACTGATGCTACTGGTTTTGATTCTGCTTGTTATGCTTGTATTGGAACTCCTTTTGCTCCTGGGAATGAGGAAACCAGTTCAACTGCTGCAGGTTCAAATGATGAGGTCGGGAATGCTTCAACCGCTCCTTCAACTTATGATTGAAATGTTGGTTCAAATGGTGCTTCTTGAAATGATTATGGAACTTATACTGTAACTGAGGAAGCTGGGAATGCTGGTTATGAGGCTCGTTATGAGGCTGGGACTGCTACTGGAACTATTGGGAATTCTTCTTGTTATTCTCTGGGAACTGATCTTGGTCATTTTCTTTTAATGGGAATCTTCTTTATACTGGAAATCCCGGAACTGCTAGGGGAACTGATGATGCAAATACTGGTGTTGATAGGGCTGTTGGTTGTTCTGCTTTTGCTGGAAATACTTTTGCTGCTTGGGCTGGCCGTGCTTGACTTGTTCTAATGCCGGGAATTATGTTTATGGAAATGCCCGTTCAACTGCTTATGAAAATAATGCTGGTGCTTTGAATGACCCCGGTTATGCTGTTCCTTCAACTAATGAATCTGGGTCAACTGATCTTGGAACTGCTGGTTGTTCTTTTACTGGGACTGGTGCTGCTTCTTCAACTGCTGATCGAACTGCTCTTGGAAATGCTCTTTAAACTGATAATGGAAATACCCCGATAACTGAGGAAGCCAGTTAAAACTGGTTCAACTAATGCTTCTTGTTGTGATGCTGCTTTTGCTGCTTTGGCTTTTAATAATGTAGGTTCAATTGATGCTCTGGGAACTTATAAAGCTGGGAATCCAGTTTAAACTAGTGCATATGGGGCTG